>PVHT021183520.1:3761779-3931192 GCA_004024745.2 Catagonus wagneri | reverse complement strand
CCATAACATTGGGTAGACTCCAATTTTCGTTTTTCCTTAAAGTAGAGCTTTTTCTTAGTGAAAGCTGAATATTCAAACAATGAGCCTTCATTCTCTGTGTATTTTCCTGAAGTGCCAGGAAATAAACCACGTGCTATACTTAGGAGGCAATCTCATTCAAGGTTTTAGCTCACACTTGGAGGAGAGTGGCAAATAGGTCAGGTGGCATGAAGTGAGGTAATAAAGTATCTGGAGTAGAGTCAGTGTTCATGGATTTAGTAACTGACAGGACTGTTCACCAAGTCACACTATGTGCTGACACCAAGTCTCCTCCTCCCTGAAATCTGCAGTTGGATTTGGGTGTTATCTAAGATTCTTTCTATCATTCTGCTTCTTCTTTTTTGAAGTATTTTATTCTATTTATTAAAGTATAGTTGATTTACAATGTTACTTCAATTTCTGTTGAACAGCAAAGTGACCCAGTCACACGTATACGTAGATTCTTTTTTTTTTGTTTTCATACCATATTCCCTCATGTTCTAGTTCAAGGGACTGGACATAGTTCACTTTGTTGTACAGTAGCACCCCATTGCTTCCATTCTAAATGGAACAGTTTTCATCTACTAACTCCAAACTCCCTACAGTGAGGTACCACTTCATACCGGTCAGAAGGGCCATCACTAACGAGTCAACAAAAAACAACTGCTGGAGAGGGTTTGGTGAAAAGGGACCCCTCCTCCACTGGTAGGAATGTAAACTGGTACAGCCACTGTGGAACACAGTATGGAGGTAACTCAGAAAACTATATGATACAGTAATCCCACTCCTGGGCATGTATTGGGACAAAACATTCATTCAAAAAGATACACACACTCCTGTGTTCGTTGCAGCACTATTCACAAGAGTCAAGTCACTCTGCTTCTTTAAACATTTTCTTTTAAAATAAGCATGCCACACAGAACAGAGCATGTGAACTGTGTAAGGAAAAAAAAAACCTATGAGAAAGACACTTGCATATTGACTTAAGAAGTCTGACCCACGGTTAAATCAAATGATACTATAGTCATAATTTATGTAATTAAAGACGCGTTATATGATGTGAGAAAAAAGATAAATTAGATGGTATAAAATAACCTGAAATCAACTGGATTCTATTTAAAAGGTGATTATCCAGTTAATATGAGAAAGGTTGAATTATTCTATAAAAGTCGGAACAGTTTCTTTTCTACTTGTAAAATAAACTTTAGCTCCTCACTTCTTAGTTTACACTAAAAAGTATTTCAAATGTCTTATGCAGTTAAATGTTAAAAGTAAAAACATTAAAGTATGCAGAATATTATGAATATATGAATATAGAGGAACCCTTTATAAACATCAAAGGAAGTCATCCATTATTCTTCCTAAGGCACTGTATATAGCATTTTCTGTCAAGGCTTCCTGTTTCGGGTGGGAAAATAAGCTTAGCCTTACCTTCTTTTCCTCCCCTGGTCAAAAATTAAATTGAAAGGAAATTTTCAAAATTCAAGCACATTCATAATTTTGTTAAGGATGGGAAGAGAAGACATCAGTGGATTAGAGATTTGACAAGTTTCTGGAAAATAGAAAGCGGGTTGAGTCATGATAGGCAAAATGCAACGAGCACCGTAGTCCAGCCCAGAGCCTAAAGACTGCTCTATGTGCAAGAACTGGCAAAGCCACAAAGAGATTCCAGACCCAGAGACACAAGTTGATAGACTGACGATAAGTTTTAGAGATAAATACAAGTAAACTGTTGAAGGAATGCACATATGGGAAGGTTCCCTCAAACTGTGGTGGATATAATGGCAAAAACACATCTTATACAAAATGAACAGCTGCCTAGAGAAACTTGGCCTCAAAGTAAAGTTTTCCTTTTTTTGTTTTTGGAATAATGGGTGAAAGCAATAAAGAGACCATGCCTGTGTTTTCTACATGGCCAGTGTTCAGTCAAGTCTCCCATTGAGTAAAAGCATAGTTAATGACGGAGAGAGACCTCTCACGTTTTGTGAAAAAATAACCACAAAAAACACTATCTACCTACTCTCTCATTCATGCAAATGTATAGGCAAGATATGTTTTGGGCATTCCCTTGTTAAACTAGCAGAATCAATCCCTTTTTGCCATTTCTGATATTGAGAATTATTGAAAAACAAGGCCAAGTTTCAATGGAAATGCATATTCCATCTTGGACGAAACTAGGAGGTTACAATGTATTGAGATCACAGGTGAGAGAAAGTAGAACACTGTATAATTGAGAGGGATGAAAATAAAACGGAGGAAACAGTGACAAATCCTCCAATTCAAGGTACACACACCAGCAAAGCTTCAGGTGTAGAAATATCAGCTTGTACAAATGGTAAAGTGACAGACAGCGTTGAGTGTTCATATACAAATAATTTAAATTCCCAGGTCCTTCCTTCTACTCCCACGGATTGCATGGTAAGACTGATTATCTTCTGCAGCCCCACTGATACTCAAATATTTAAATTCTTCAGAAGATTGGGTGTGTACGGCTTGAGAAGAGGGAAAATCAGTCACAGTGATAGGATGGGATGAAGACTGAAAAAGTGAGGCTTTATTTCTACCTCTGGGGATGGTAGATTAGCTTGGTGCATTACCAATGTACATAATAAACATAAACGTATAGACAAAAACCTGGATTTTGATTGAAGGAGTTAAGAAGTACAAAAGCACTGAGAACTTAAGAGTCTCCAGATTCCATAAAAAGGGAGGTGTCCCTGTCTTAATAGCGTGATAGAAGCGTACATTAGTCTCTCAAAGGAGATGATGAAGACATTCAATCTCAAAAAATTCAAAACCATTACAGAGACAAATTAACAAAGAGGAAGACATGGGATTCCTGAGACTGGGCATTGAAGAGGGAGATAAGGAAGGACGGTTTTATGACGAATAGGAGGGGAAGGTCCTAGAGTGATAGACTTCAGCCTGCTATAGAGCCACCAGGTTGGATTATGTCCAGAAAACAAAGAATGATAAGGATGCCGTCTCACGGATGACAACATTTGATTAAGGAAATTAATAGAATTTACAGGAAAGAAATAGACAAAAATGAATAAACCAACCAAATAAAGTAAATTAAGGCAGTCATCAACAAATACACCCGGATCGGACGGCTTTATACGTCAGTTTTAATAAACCTTCAAGAGCATGCATTTCTTTCAAATACAAATGGTTTCAGAATGGAAGGAAAAGGAAATGTATCTAAATCCCTGTGTGAGGCTACCTTAGATACGTGCATAAGGGCAACCTAAGAAAAGTAAAAACAAATATAACAATGATAAATTCCCAAATAAATTATTTACAAACACAGTATGCAGTGAACTTTATTAAAAATATGTGGAATGAACTGGATTTATCCCAGAAGCTACCAATGCAATTCACTATATTACTGCAGTTAAGACAAGGAGTCTAAAAAATCCTATTATGCAATTAAACCATATTAACAAAGTAACAGATTAAAAACTTAATTTGATGGGGGATAAACAATATTCAGCAAGATTCAAAATTCATGGAATTCCTGTTGTGGCACAGCAGTAACGAGCCTGGCTAGTATCCATGAGGATGCGGGTTCAATCCCTGGTCTCACTTAGTGGGTTAAGGATCTGGCATTGCCATGAACTGTGATGTAGGCTGCAGATATGGCTCAGATCCCGCATTGCCGTGGCTATGGCACTTCCATATGCCACAAATGTGGCCTTGAAAAAAAAAACTCATTATCTAAAATATAATGTGTTATATTAACATGGTAATGGATAAGAACCTAATTTGATGGAGAAATAAATAGTATTGTCAGATTCAAACTCATAATTGAAAATACTTTATAAATTTATATTAAACTATTAATCGAAGGAAACTTCCTTAATCTAATAGTGTCTACTTACCTCCTTTTAAAAAAAATCATACTTAATGATAACTATGTGTTACCTTTTAAAACAAGAAAAAAAAACATAGAAATGACTTCACCACTATTATGCAACTTGAGATTTTATTATTAAATGGAAAAAGAAAAGGAAAAGAAGTATAAGAATTACAAAAATATAAAAGATTTTAACATAAATGAAACACCAGCATTTTTTATACAGAAAGTATGAGATAATATGCAGTCTAACAATTAAAGCTGCGAAAGTTCAGAAATACAGCTAAATTTTTTCAACTATTAAAATATAATGGCAAGTTTGAAAAATAAAAATATATATTTAATAAAATGTTGTTATTTAAAATGGAATGTAAAATACATATGCAATAACTTTACAGAGAAGTTTTCAAAATACTACTGGAGGGCATGGAAGAAAAACCTAAGTAATTACGAGGCATATATACTTGGCTATAAAGTCTCATTACTACAAAGATATCATTTCCCCACCAATTAGTCTGAAAATTCAATGCTGTTTTAGTCACAACCCTAACGGGAATTTTCATGAAATTTAAAGACTTAATTCTAAAAGTGATATGGAAAAACTAAAGACCACTCTGAAAATGGGCAAGGATTTAGGGAAATCGGAATTTGTAGAAATTGCTGATAGTTTATATTGCTACAATGATCTTGAAGAAAAAAAAATTGCCATACAAAATTTGCCATACTTGCAGATAAACAGAAATGTCACCTCAGAATTTAACAGGAGAAGTTCCCACTGTGCTGTAGCATGTTAAACATCCCACTGCAGTGGTTTGAGTCTCTGAGGAAGTGCAGGTTCGATCCCTAGCCCAGTGCAGTGGATTAAAGGATAAGGTGCTGCCCACAGTTGTGGCATAGGTCGCAGCTATGGCTTGGATTCAATCCCTGGCCCATGTACTTCCATATGCTGCGGGTATGGCCAAAATAATAACAATAATATTTTAGCATGGAAAGACTTTTCACTTGCACAAGAAAAATATAATCTAAATGAAGAATTATTTTCAATCACAAACAGCTGATCAATATAAAGTTTATCAACAGGAAGATCTGTAACATACTATGATACAGGGTGTAAAACCATAGAGCGACTTAACTAAATAATAAATATTAAATACCTTATGTTGGGATAAATAGGAACGATCCATAATGATATATAGAACATGGTAGATTTAATAGTATATTTAACGACATGTAAAACAACAATAAAAATTATTTATGGATATATGTGTATGTAATAAACTATGGAAACATTTACTGCTAAGACATATATCATTTTTATAATTATGGTTACCACTAGGGAGGAAGGGTATTTGAATCTGAAGGGAACATAAAAGAGTCTTAAAAATAGCTGTCATGTTTTACTCCAAAACATTTTGAAAGAATCATTTGTATATGACAGCTGAGTATATGGTCTTTATTAGAACATTCTCTATCATTTTCTGAATATGTAAATTTTTATTAAAATTAATATGTATAATTTTTTAATTTTCTAGTTTCAGTTTAAAATTACAAACAACGTTGTTTTGATTGCATCGCCTTCCTTTTTGTGCACTAGGCTTTAAACAAAAAGTACCTAAAGATTTACCAGATGGTGAAGAGTTGAACATTAGGCCTATAACTACAATAATCAAAGAGGATTTTAAGATAACTTTAGAGGTGGTCTGTGTTTTTTTTACAATGCACAAAAAGCAACAGACAGATGCTTCATCAGCTCATACATACACCGTATATATTCTTCATCTGTAATTTCTGAGCACAACACCCAGCATTCCAAATAAGGAGAAAAGTGGGCCAGTTGTGAAAAGAAATGTGGAGAGTTTGCTGTTCTCATCTTTCATTCCAGACAGATGGTTGTCATTTCTTAGAAAATTGATTGCACCCAGTTTAAATCACATCGTGATATAAATGTGTACGGCATCTCTCCAGAACTATCAGAGTTGACTTCAGTTTAGGAGAACAAGCTTAATTTTCTGGAAGTGATCCTAGGACTGGTGTGATCAGGAGTGACTCCATTTATAACTTTCTTACCTTCGAGATGATTCCATGTATGCTAAGGATTTTTCAGATGAAATACAACAGCTGCTATTCAGCATGAGAAATCTCCAAGAAAGTATTTCTTTGCAAGGGATATTTTTTAAGGCACTTTATAACTAAGAAAACGGAAGTCTCTGGGCAGTTGAACATTGACTAGATGAATTTATTGATAAGCTAGTGAGGGTTTTGACCTGATGACATGGAGCTTGGATATTATCTGTAGATTTCTTAGTCTCAATAACCCCGAGTCATTCTGTCCACTGGCCTCTTGTGATCTTTTACAAATGTCTGATGCCATCTCTACTTAGGTTTTTCAACTCAGTCTTTTGCCATTGGTCAGGCATATTGTAGTCAAAATAAATTTCACTAAGAGTCCTTTCTCCAGCAATAATTGAGGAAAATCACTATTGGTCTTTCCGTACCTTAAACGTAAATAGAACAGAACATTTTGAGGACATTAAAATGAATGATGCAGGTGCAGTGCTCACTAATGCAGTTTTTGAAATTTGCCTAATAGACATAGGAAAATTCGATACCTTTGACCTCATTTTTTGTAAAACACACATAACAGTAAATAAATACTAGAGCAAAAAGTAACCATGTTACTTAAAACAGAAATGAAAGTTGGTGGTTCTGATCATTCAAGTAGTCAAGCTAAATTTCTTGAAAATTAGTTTACCTAATGTTGTACTATTACTTTATACAATATTGAGAGAGTAAAAACTACATTCATTACCTAATTGTATATATTCCATTACAATATTTAAAAGGATTCCCCATCGTCTGTGGGAAGAAGGAAGTGGGATAGACCGGGAGTTTGGGGTTTTGGGATGAAAACTGTTCCATTTGGAATGGATGGGCAATGGGGTCCTACTGTGCAGCGCAGGGCACTGTGTGTGACTGGGCCACTTTGCTGTACAACAGGAACTAAGGAAACACTGTAAATCAACTATAAATAAATAAATAAATAAATAAATAAATAAATAAATAAATAAAATTTAAAAATAAAAAAAGAGAAAAATACATAACTATTTAGCCTGGCAGACATATGCGTATGAGGTTAGCTGTAAGTTCAATATATGACTATTCTTCAGTTGAAGTGAAGTAAAACTATTCATGGTGCCTTCCATCTGCTCTGAGTTTCATGGCATGCCTAGTGTTTAGGAAACAATTCAGTATGCAGTTCTAGACTGTCACAAATCTCTTATACTAGTTATGTTGGTCACCCTAGACTTCTTGATGGACTTAGTCCTGTAAAAGAGGGACTATAGTTTCTCCTGTGCCATAGCATGTAGGTAAATATGTTTTAATAAATTATATCAATTAGGATGGAATGGCATTAATATTTTCTGATATGTCTTTACTCTGTCCCCATAAAATATGCATTAAAAATAAAAAAAAAACAGCTCATGGATACAGCGAGTCATTAAAATGTGGGAACCGGAGACAGACTATTGACTCTGAGTTCTATTTCCAACATCTGGGAAAGAGTTGTCCAACATGTAAAGTGGGTTTGTAATTACTTCAGAGTTGTTCAAGGAATTAAATGTTTTCTATATTGAAAGCATTTATAACAGTTCCTGGCCACAGTAAGAGAACAATAATGTTAGCTCTATTGTTACTATCATAACAGAAGATTGGGAGGAAATAAAAATAAAGTCCAGCTATTGATGAAAAACACTTGAAACCAAAAGGTGTTAAAAACTTGAAAATAAAAAGGTTGATGGTGCACTACACAAGTAATGACAGAATAAAGTGGGACAGAACCTATCAATATGACACAAAATAATATGTTAAAAATAATTTGAAAGAATTTATTGGAAACGTAAAGAAAATAAACATCTATAATCACAGTGGCAGTCTCTCTCTCTCTCCCTCTCTCTCTCTCTCCCTGTGTAGATGTATATCAGCAACTCACTTAACAAGGAAAGCAGAAAGAGTATCACTTTTACTATACAGACACATAGGTACAGTTAGATGTGAAACTTGTGTGCCTTTAGCGATGGTCAGACTTGTTGCTCTGAAACTTCAAGCAGTCCTATTGGATCAACAAAATTCAGAAATCCAGGAACAATTAGATTATTTTCAGTGGTTTAGAAAAACACGATGAATTTCAACCTTCTCCTTTGGGCCAAGGGACTCGCTTATTACTCATGCCCAAACCCCTCTCCTGGGAGGAGATGTGGGCATAAAGCCTCTCACATGCACTGCATTCAGCTACTCCTGCAGACTAGAGATCCTGGCCATTTAGCTGCTCTCAGAGCAAGTCCCTTTCAGAGACATTTGTAGGTTTCCATAGCAATTGTTAATCACTTATTTTCAGAAGTCGTGGTAACTGAACAAACTGTTTCAGATGAATAAAATACAGGGATTGCAGCAAGATGTACATATGACATAAAACAAGGAAGACCCTTTTATTTTTAAAGTCAGGATAGTGTGAGGAAGCCTAGCACTCTTAAGGGTCACACTGCCCAGCAGGTTATGAAAGACTCATCATCTTACACTATATGCTATGAAATATTGGAAGAGAAAAGATAGTCAAGGTAAAAACTGCAAAATTAAATTGAACAATTTGGGTGATATGATGCATATAAGTTATTGAAGATCTCTGTGATAGAACAACTTGAGTTTGGAATGTGTTAGTCACCACCGAACATTTTTGGAGGAGGCACAGTAAAGCTGCATCCATTCATCGCCAAAGGCTAAGAGTTATTAACATCTTTAAAATGATGCGCTGTATTTTCAATCATTTGATGTGTTAAAAAGCTAATAATATACCACAGCTGGAGGCCACAACTGTTTCTTCAATTGATTTAACGTTGTGATTTATCTTAAAAATGATTTAAATGAAAATAGTTGCGATTTTGGCAGAAGGACATTAAAATATGCTTGATTCGGATAGTTATGAAGAACATTAAACATATTAAACTGGTTAGACCTCCCAGTTTGCCAAAACTATAGAATTAGAGTAAGAAATGAAATCAAGAAGCATCCTATATATGAAATTCAGAAGCATTTCACAGTTTAGTACTTTCTTTACAAAGGCTTAACAGATTCTAACAAAGAGACTGGTGTCATTTTGATGTGCTTAATTGTGACATTAAAATATTAACAATCACTCTAAGACCCAAGTCAACATCTACAAGCACCAAGTCTTTTTAAAGTTGTCTTCTTTACCTCTCAGTAAGCTGATGTGGATAATTTGAGGTCTCTATTTATCTTTACTGCCACTCTGATTTCTATTCCTCAACCTGCCCATTGAAGTACTTTTAGCCTCACCTATAGAGGATCTCAGTCCAGGATCAAGGTATTTTTTGTTTCCATAGCCATGTTTGTTCACAGAGGAAAGAAGAGAAAAGCAAGAAATTTTTACCACCGTTTTATTCTCACATATGTTTGCATGTCTTTTCCATATTTGTTTTATAGAGAAGTCACATTATTTGCTCCCATCTGAACTTTACAGTTTAAGTGTATATATGTTTATCACATCCAGAAATGAGACAAGTTGGCCACGCATGACTACAATATTCTCTCATAAGCCCCACAAGACAGGCAAATGCTCAGATGGTTGCTCACTCTTGCAGCAGCAGCCCTCTAACCATGAACACCACTGATGATTGGCCTCTGGTGCTCCATCCAAAACTGGCAAATGGCCCTAAGGAAACAGGCAGGTGTAGCCCATCAACTGACAGCTTTTTGTATCTTCTTAAAGAATCTTGGCTCCCTCATCCTCATTGTTCCAGCAGCCCCATGGTGCCTTTGTACTTTATCTAGAATTCTACTTTTTCTCAGCAGGAGATTTGGTCAACTGCAAGCTCTGTAATGGTACTGGGAAGTAAAAAAAAAAAATCTATATCTATATAGATATAGATATAGATATAGATATAGCTATATTTATTTTTTTATTTTTAATTTTTTATCCCAACATAAAATAATTTAATGACATCTATGCAATATTCATACATTTACATTTTAGCCAGCAACAGTTATTCAAACCCTAACAATTTTTATCAGGGGCCATATAGCATAATACTTTAAAAGTTAGATAAATCTTACATTTAATAATTTCACAATTAAAATGGTTTCTTTTCAAGTAGCAAAACATATACCAAAATAAAATAAAATAAAAAAGAACTTATCTTCAATTGCGAAGGTGATAAATGTTTTTGAAAAGAGAAGGTACCACAAGAATCCATTTTGTCCCCACCAAAAATAATGTACCTAAACTTTAAACACAATTCACATTTTATTTAGGTTGAAATAAATTATACAAAATAGATTTTCTTCACCAAAAATCACAGCAATATTTTCTGTATCATTCCTAGATAAGCTACAAAACACTTATGTGTGTAGGTTTTCTAGGCTTCGCTTATAAATCAAATGAGGCAGTAGATACAGTAATGGGAAAAGACAGAAGAAAACGGACAAATCAGCTCTTAGTATCCATGGTCTCTGAACCTGTCTTGACCGTGAAACAGAAGTGTTTAACGTGTATCTGCCAAAAAGTTTATGAAGATGTAGGTTCAACAAAGGAATGTAAACAGCAACAACCAGTTGTGCATAAACAATGGTAGGGTCCTCCGTTTTTCAAACTTTAGTTATAATCAGTTCCTTTAAGTTCATTTGATAAAGATAAAAATCTACACTGAAATCCTTGTTTGGTGAGCTCACAGATTTCTCTTACCATTTGGTAAATCCCTTAACTGTCCCTTACAGATTTTTAACAGTGTACTTAAAACACCCTCTTTTTAAAGGTCAGTCATGAGCTTCAATGTAACATTTTATAAAGTGTCTTCTTTCCTCTCACACCTCCTCAAAATTTATTTCTTCGAAGAACTGATAACTCAATACCAGATAATTGGATCCACAGTGATTAAATATTACAACTTAACTAAAATAATTGCAAAGTACCATTAGCAGAGATCACATGGAAGTGTAACATGGTACTTGCAATGGTCTCTTCTGGAAGAACAGTTAGGTCTCCAAAGGATGAGAGTTCAAACAGGGACCATTTAACCAGGCAGATTATCAATGACTCATGTACTCAATGACAGCCCTATCGGTCAAGATATTCAGTGGTTAAGTGCCCTACATACACTTTACAGGTCTCCTGAAAGAGACTTCAAATTTCTTACAGATTTTTTTCAGATATCAAATATAAGAGAAGGCCTACATCATCAATGGTGTCTGAATTATCTGTAGGAAGCTCTGACTTACTTGTATAGTCTGATATAATGTATTCACCATTACATCGAAATCATGTTTTATATCAAGATTTATGTTAAGCAAAGCCAAGTTACTTGACCTTTGATCTGTCAAAGTGTTCCTCAGGTATGCTTTCAGACACTTTCACCCATTTTCATAGCATTCATTCTCAACCTTCATCACAGGAAGAATACACAGGACCTTCAGCAGTGAATAAACATTAGGAAAAAACTTGCTGTCTCGCAGATGAAGGGCTTCATAAATAGTGGAAGGAAGTTCTATATCTTTCTCTCTGGATTTCCACCTGATTCTCCAATAATGCAGCTCCACAGAGAGCATGCCAGGATTGGGTAAGTCATTTCTGTCCATGTCAGCCTGGTGATCCTCTGAAGTATTGAATTTGAGCTGTCCCATGACAGAGGGTACTGACAATAAGCATTTAAGATCTTTGAGGTGCTGTTCTGAAAATATATCTTTGAGTTCCTGAATAATGTGTTTCACTGTTGGAACTCTTAGAGTTTCTGTATAGTAACTATCAGAGGTTAGCTGAGGTTCCAGGTTACGGCTGACCTCTGTGAAATGTCCTTGGGAGTTTCATCTGAATATCAAGTTTGGTTGCCAAATTTGTGGCTTCCTCAAACCAAAATTTATGATCAACTTCAATATTTTCCATCAATTCATTTAGTGAATGTAGCCCTGCAGTCATTTTTTAATACACTTTCACATTTTGATGTCTAAATATTTCTACCTCAATGTAGAATTCAAAACAAAACAAAAGCATTTCCCAGCCTCATTAGCCCCTTGCTTTTAGGGACTGGATAGTTACAATTTATCTTTTATCAATCAAATGAGCACACCTAAGACAAATGAGAACTGTGAAACGTGAGAAAGTAAGCTGGACTAAGCATAATCACCTTTTTTTTTTTTTTCTTAATGGATTTTAAGCACAATCATTTTTGCCCCTGTGGGTTTAGCTGAGTTCTAAGAACAGCCGCTGGGGAAACACACTCCTGGTTCCATAACTTTGTGATTATAATGCAGCATTGGTACTGCATCCAGGAAAAGGAACTGTGGCTTCTAGTTCCTGGAGCTTCCTAAGGGATTGCAGATCTGGAAAAGGTAGCTGTGTAAGTAGATTCCTTATTCAGAGCTTCCTAATCACCATGGAGCTTAATGTCTTTCTCTTGGAATGCCTCTAAGGATTCAAGTTCTTTACATTCCTCAATAAATCCCCTCCTCATAAAGCTGCCTACAGTGGATCTCCATTCTTTTTTTTTTTTTTTTAATGAAGGAAGAGTATAACACTTGAAAAGGCAATAGGATGTCACGCATTCCAGAGAGAGCCATGACACATTCTCAAACTCATTTCCAAATTAGTTATATGGGAAAGATCTATAAAGTTAACTGTGAGGTCCAGAAAAATTAGTCTTTTGTGTTTTCATATATGCCTCATTTCTCAAAGTCACAGGGGGAAAAAGACTTTGGAGTAAGAGTATTTATGAAACAGAAACAGCAAAAATGACTAAGCTCTAGAGAAAAGAGGAGAAAATCTAGTTAAAAAGAACAGTTGTCTCTTCCAGATGATTTTAATTTCCCCATTTATATTTTTCACATTATAATTAAAATAAAGGGAAGGAAGGAAGGAAGGAAGGAAGGAAGGAAGGAAGGAAGGAAGGAAGGAAGGAAGGAAGGAAGGAAGGAAAGAAAAGAAGGAAGGGAGAGAGGAAGGAAGGAAAGGAGAATTTGAATTTATTTTCAGTCAGGGACTGTGAGGCTCAGACGTCCTTGTTTAGGAAGACTGGAATTCTTGCTCAAAGTAAGCTAATAAAAGTATCTTTTTATTTTTACTCTAGAATTGTCCCCTTAATTTAGACACCTGGTAAGGTGCATTCAACTTTCTTAGTTACTGTGGGTTTTAAAAATTTCAGCATCGTGGGCATATTGTGCAGGGAATAACAAGACATTAAGCAGGATTCCTAGAACTCCCATTGTGGCACAGCAGGCTAAAAACCCAACATAATGTCCATGAGGATGTGGGTTCAATCCCTGGCCTCACTCAGCAGGTTAAGGATCCAGCATTGCCATAAGGTGCAGCTTAGGTCTCAGATTCGGCTTGGATCCCACCTTGCTGTGGCTGTGGTATAGGCTGGCAGGCATAACTCAGATTCAGCCCCTAGTCCAGGAACTTCCATATACCACAGGTGTAGCCATAAAAACAAAGAATAATGCAAATCAAAACCAGTATGCAGTAGTATCTCACGCCAGTCAGAATGACAACCATTTATAGTCTACAAATCACAAATGATGGAGAAGGTGTGGAGAAAAGAAAAACCTCCTACACTACTGGTGGGAATGTAAATTGGTAAAACCAATATGGAAAATTGTATGGAGGTACCTAAGAAAACTAAATCTAGAAATACCATACAATCCAGCAATACCACTCCCGGGCAAAGCTATCATTTAAAAAGATATCATGCACTGATGTGTTCACTGCAGCACTATTCATAACAGCCAAGACATGTAAAGAACCTAAATGTCCACTGACAGATGAAAGGAGTAAGAAGATGTGGTTCATATACACAACAGAATACAACTCAACCATAAAAAAGAACAAAACTATGCCATTTGCAGCAACTCAGATGGAACTAGAGACTCATGTACTAAGTGAAGTAAGTCAGAAAGTGAGACAAGTACCATATGGTATCACTTATATCTGGAATCTAAAATATGGCACAAATGAACCTATCTCCAAAACAAAGGAACTCATGGACAAGAGGACAGACTTGTGATTGCCAAGAAGGAAGGGGAGGGAATGGGGTGGACTGGGTGTCTGCTGTTAGTATAGGCCAACTATTGCATTTGGAGTAGATAAGCAATGAGATCCTGCTGCACAGCACAGAGAACTATATCCAGTCACTTGGATGGACCATGACAGAGGATAATGCTAGAAAAAGAATGTATATGATGCATGTATATCTGGGTCATTTTGCTATACAACAGAAATTGACAAAACACTGTAAATCAGCTATAATAATTAAAAAAAGATACATGCACCCCTAAAAAAAAAAAGAATAAATAAATAAATAAATAAACAGGATTCCCTATTTACCTTTACTTACTCTGTTTCTTCTTCTCAAGAATCTTAAAACCATCTACTTGCATTAGGCAAATGGCTCTACTTGTTTTCCTAAACCCCTAGGAACTCAGAGATTGGCAACCTTCTTCTGCAAAGGAGCTGATAGTATATATTTTAGGCTATGTGTGTATGTAGTTTCGTTGCAACTCCTCTACTGTGTTGTCCTCTACTTGTAAAGTTTGAAACACCCTTTGAAGAGGGAAATAGCAGATTTTGTGTCAGGCAAATGACATCTAATAAACACCAGAAAAGGTACTAGATTTCGGTCAGTGTCAGAAAAGCAAATAATGGTTCTAACATATGCAACACAAAACATTCAGAAAAGCAAAAGCTAATAACACAAGACCAGGATTGCATAGGATCTGTGGTCTGGAGCAAAACAGAGGGCTAAAAATGCAGAACACACAGGTCACAGGTCACAAATGTGTCCATGGGTAGAGATTAAAGGAGGAGATTTAAGCAGTCCCCAAATAGAAATTGGACAGAAGGAAGGTTCTTGGCACTTTGAGAAAAAGTGGCCTTAGCTAGGTATGCCACGTGTGAAATGCGGCTATTAGATAAGCAAGACTGATGGAAAACCTCCAGTGTTAAGAAAACATTGGAGCAGGAAGCAAGATGATAGAGAAATACTTTTTCTGGCATTTAAGAAGCTCGTTGGTGAATTAAGGAGGATGGTGCTATGTTAAAGAGGCTTTAGCTCACCATGCTCAGGGATAAACCTGAACCCTCTGCACTGCATGCTGTCACGGTGCCTCTCCCCACTCCAGAGTCCCTCCTGCCTACATTGTGTCCCAAGCCTGAAGACTGGCCCACCTAAAAGTACAGCATTTATCTTGCTCTTCTGCTTGCATTTCAGCACCCATCTGATGGACACGTGTCTCCTGATCAATGGCTGCTGATCATTTGGACGATATAAGCCGGAAAAGGTGAATACCGAAAAGTGTTTGAATGAATTACACTTAGCTTAAGAGGGTCTTTAAACAAACAAATGCTTTGGCATCCTTTCTTCTTTGAAAGGTAATTCGTTCATATGGTAGAAATTATACAAAACACCACTGATTGGTGTGCGTTCTGTTTGAATTGATTCTCGGTATGGACGGTTTCTTCTATAACCTGATGCATTCGCTGATTAGTGAGTATAGTCTTGGCAATGTCTGCACATTTGATTTCATTTTGAAGGGGATACATATGGGTTTAAGTGGTATGTTTCCAGCACCAAGATAGAAGTTTCAATATTCATGTTTTTTAATTGCAGTTGTTTTATGCCCCGACACAGCCAAGAATGCACAAGAAGAATATATTATTACCCTAGGACAATTCTCAACAGGAACTTCTAAAATAGCATATTCAGCGATTTGACGTTTTTATTCTGTCCAATTTTGTATTTATTTTTTCCTTTCGTCTCCTCCGCTCAACAGCTTTATTTCCATGGGCTTATACCAGGGTTCTCCAAAGTGGGATCCACGCACTCCTGACATTTGGAGGACTTTCCAGTAGAACACAGGAAAAAAAATCCTAGAATTTGTGTCAATATTTATTCTCTATAGAAAAATAAAGAAGAAATTAAGACTACTAAATTGAAAAAATTTAAATATTTACATTCTTTAATATGCAAAATATACAGGCATGCATAAAATGTATATGCTATAATCTGTAATATGATATAGTTGAGATATTATATGTAGGCTGACAATGGTACATTCATTCAGTTTCTAAATTAGATGCTCCCGTGTCATATCGAGTATCCAAGACATCTTGAGGAAATATGAAATTCCACAATGTAGAATGGGTAGGGCTACGGAAATTGAGTAAAAGTGTGGATGTGTTTCAACATATGCTATTTGCTATGAATTATTTCAGTATAAGAGAAGAAAGAAGAATATATCAGAGAAGAAAGACACTCAACAGGGAATTATTTCTCTAACAAATATATGCATCGTGGAACACTTTCATACATGGCTGTATTTCTTGTTTTGTATTTCTTTACTGGTTTAGAGGAACAATTCGCATTTTATTTTATTTTATTTTTCTGTTTTCAGGGCCGCACACAGAGCATATGGGGATTCCCAGGCTAGGGGTCTAATCCGAGCTGCAGCTGTCAGCCTAAAACACGACCACAGCAAGGCCAGATCCGAGCCACATCTGCAGTCTACACCACAGCTCACAGCAATGCCGGATCCTTAACCCACTGAGCGAGGCCAAGGATTGAACCACATCCTCATGGATACTAGTCGGGTTCGTTACCTCTGAGTCACAACGGGAACTGTGGAATTAATTTTAAAATGGAGATGCTGCCTCTGCAAGCTAAGAAATGCCACAGGTTGCCAGCAGAAGCCAGGGGAAAGACCTGACATAGATTCTCCCCACAGCCCTCAAAAGGAATCAGCACTTCAGACACTTTAATTTCAGACTTCCAGCCTCTAATAAACTTCTGTTGTTCAGGTTGGGGTAATTTTTACAACACCTGGGGAAAACTCTTATGTAGGATTTAGGGTTAGCACTTCCTAAAGGTTAACTCCATACTCCTATTTGTTTTCCAGAATGATAAGGCCACAAAGACCAAAGCTCATCTGTAGTACTTTCTTCTAATTCTTTTGTGCACTGTAACATTCACTGGTTTACTTCTCTGTTCTGACTAAAAAGAGAATACCAAGTTGATTTATGATGTTACATATATGTTATTGTTAGAAAGGTATACTCATGAATTCATATTTGATTTACTACTAGCATGATTCAATTGTTATATGTTATATCTTTAGCGTCCAAATAGAATGAAATAAAGACTAGCATTGCAGTCAAATTCATACCCATGCAGTAATAGAAAACATATTAACTAAAACTTTACATGTACATATAGAAAAAATAATAGTTTATTATAGTTGATGTGAGTTCCTGAGTATGAGGATAGATTTTTTTAAAATTATAGCTGATTTATAATGTTGTGCCAATTTCTGCTGTATAGCAAAGTGCTCCAGTCATACGTGTATATATATTCCCTTTCTTATATTATCTTCCATCATGTTCTATATGAAAAGACTGGATATAATTCCCTCTGCTTATGAAGATGGATACTTTAAAGTTGACTTCATAACAGGAATTATTTGATCTACACATCACCCTGCCTGGTAGAACAAATAAAGTATAATAATTACATCATGGAGGAAAAGACTTTATTGTTATTTTTAAGGTCTTTTTTTCAGTTTGTTAAAGTTTTATTGAAGTATAGCTGATTTACAATAGTGCGATAATTTCTTCTGCACAACAGTGATTCTGTTATACATATACTCACATCCATTCTTCTTCAGATTCTTTTCCCATGTAGATTACCACGGAATATTGGGTAGAGTTCCCTATGCTATACAGCAGGCCCCAGTGGCCAGACATTCCATATATCACGGTGTGCATATTCCAATCCCAATACTGTTATTTTTTTGAGTGCATATTGGTTTTACTTATTCCCCCAAAGCTGAATTATAGTATTATATGCAGGATGCCAAATTTTTTATAGAGACATTTAATTTTCAGAAAAATCTATCCAAGATCACAAGAAGAATTGCTATTCCTCTTTCTACTAAAGGGTTATTTCATTGGCACTTCTTTCTGAGGAATAGAATTGATGTAAATCAAATTGCGTTAAACTTGTCTCACCAAAAACAAATAAGTAACCAAACATACAAATGATTCTTGTCTATTTCATCTGTTCTGGGAAACAAGATTCCACATTTAAGTATTGGTTTGATTCTTCTGTTGAAATGCCAAAAATCCATTCACACCATGTCCAAGACAAACATTTGTAAGATTATCATCACATCTTCCTCACTAAGTCTGGTTGTGGGGTCAGAGTCATACCACAGTGATCCCCAGAGCTTCTATAAGATGCTGAGAGTTGACCTATGACTTGAAATGCATTTGCTATCCTTGACTTTTGGCATCATTAATTATATTTTATAGAAATTACTTACTTGAGATTAAGTGACGTTAAATGCCTAGGATATTACACATGCAGGTTTGTAAAATAATTACTTTGAATTTGACGTGTATCTTTAAGCAAGTGTTGTAGACTAGATAAATATAGATATTTATACGCATATATCAATATACCAAGTTATAAATAAAACTCTATATGTTATCAATTTTCAGACTTTATGTAGTATATGGATGAAATTTTTAATTTCATGGATGATCTAGAGTTGTAACTCTCATCTAATTGCATTTGGAACTTCTCTTCCTGGCATTTTTTGCTATGGTTGAGCCACTGACATTTTTTCAGGCCAGTTCATGCAGTGTTCCAATTCCTAAACTCATATATAAGTGTTGTGGCTTTAACTGCACATTGCTCTAAGCCATTGTCTCCAATTTCTCAGGAGTTTTATATTCAGAGCATCATTCACTATCACATTACTTATTTGAGGTGGCAGCACTTACCAAAACCAAGCATCTTATGACACAGTTTCTGAGGGTCAGGGATGTGGGTGTGGCTTAGCTGTGGGGCTCTGACTTGAGGTCTCTTAGAAACATACAATCAGTCAGTCGCCATATCAGCTTGCTTCTCCCACGAAGAGTATTATCTGGTTTAACCAGCCCTCCAGGTAATTCTTACAAATGCTAAATTTTGAGATCCATTGACCTAGGGGCACCTTTGAAGATACATGCCCATCAAAAATCCTGGTCTAATTTTCTAGTAGGGAAATTCACCCTGTGCAGAGTGTCACGTTACTCCTGGAAATGTTTATATTCTTCTGTTGTATAAGGGCAGGAATAGGGAGTTCCCTAGTGGCCCAAGGATCCAGTGTAATCACTGACCACTGACTGCTGTGGCTCAGGTTCAGTCCCTGACCCAGGAACTGCTGCATGCTGTAGGTGCCTCAAATAAATAAATAAATAAATAAATAAATAAAAATAAAAGAAACAAAAACAAAGGAAGGAGCAGTCAGCTACCTACTACTTTCTTTTACCCTTTGGATATTACATAAAACCATGAGAAAGTAGAATTTTAGGAGCTGTACACCTTTTCTCTCACAAAGGTCTTGCACCGTTTGTTCCAAAACGCCTTGTAGCAACAGTGGGAAGAGTTTTCTTTTTCTTTCTTTCCTTTTTCCACTTTTTTTTTAGACTCTCAAGCCTGCCCCGGATGATTACCAAAATACTCCCCTGTCTAATTTTCACAAATACAAAACCTCCTAACCCTCACTTTACTTCCATTGCTTCATTATATACAACTCCCTCTGCAGAGCAGTTTGGAACATAGAAGCCTTTAAAATATTCTGCCTAATGCCTTCCTCAGCCTTTGCCCTGTAACAACTCAAACCCAACTGTACATAGGTTGCACTATAATTAAAGTGCTTGAACAAACAGCTAATGGACACTGACTTAACCAGCTATTAAAAAAGGGGAGGATGTTTTCAGATATGATTTTGTTCTCCCATACGTGGAGGCAAATCTCAAATGAGAATTTTCTGTTTTAAACTTCCCTATCTCTATAATTAAGTTTTGAGTCTTGGCTACTTTAGAAACGAAGAAGATTTAAATTTAAACCGTTCTCAGTGCAAAGTTTCTTTTAATGATAAATGGGCATGTTTCGTGCTGGGGGGTTAAAAGGTGAGAAAAGGCTAAACTAAAACCATCCTCACAGCACAGTCTTTCTCTTAATGATAAATGGCACAGTTTCAACTCTGGAGGATAAAAGATTTAACATTTGCTTTAAAGCAGAGAAACAGCCAAGTACTCACTACTACTGATTACAGAGGTGTCTAACAAAGTGGGAGAAAATGGCTGAGTACAAGCCACTATTACACTGAGAAAATGCTTTTGTTATCCTCTGAAAAACATATTTTGTGCTGCTTAGGATATCACTTATGTTGCTGTCTGCAGAAGAAACTTTTCAAAATATATAAAAATTAGAGATCTAAAGCATCATCTTATTTTTCCAGCAGAACATTTAGGAAAAAATAAGCAGGATAAGAATCAACCCAAATTGTCAATTTCCTATTCTTCAAAACCTTATGATCTTGGGAGTTTCTGTTGTGGTGCAGCGGAAACGAATCCGACTAGGTTGCAGGTTCAATCCCTGGCCTTGCTCAGTGGATTAATGATCTGGGGTTGCTGTGAGCTATGGTGTAGGTGGCAGACATGACTCAGATCTGGCCTTGCTGTGGCTGTGGTGTAGACCGGCAGCTGTGGCTCCGATTCGACTCCTAGCCTGGGAACCTGCATATGCCGCAGGTGTGGCCCTGAAAAGACAGCAGACAAAAAAAAAAAAACTTATGATCTTGAGTCCTTGTAACTTGAAACATGTCTTGAAGAACTTTAGTTCTGGTCAAGTACATTACATTCATAAGAAGGAAAATTCTGACATAATTTGTTGATCCAATTCTTGTGTGCATAGGAGAGCTAAAACATATGAAATAGTTTGATTTCAGTTGAAGAAAAAGACAAGCAAGAAAGAGGATGTGTCTGCTTACAGAGATGGATTTTTCATTCAATGGTCACTCATGCAAGGGTTTCCCATTTCCTGAAATGAACTGCCTATACGTACCCTGTCTTCACAGGCATGTGACTGAAATTAGAGAGTGAACAGAGTACATAGACTTAGTATTGTTCAAAAAAATTTTTGCTACTGTTTAAAATGACAGTATGAGGTTTTCCTGCTGCCAGGATAAGAATCTGGGATTGTCTTTGCTGCAGCTTGGGTCACTGCTGATTTGTAGGTTCAGTCCCTGGCCTGGCGCAGTAGATTAAGGATCTGGCATTTCCATAGCTAGAGTGTAGGTTGCAACTGCAGCTTGCATTCGATCTCTGACCTGAAAACTTCTACATGCCATCTGTGTGGCTGAAAATAAATGAATAAATAAAATGACAGTAAGAGTTATTTCAAGATTTTCAACAAACTAAAAATAAGAGAAATTGGGCCACCTAGCATACCCAGACTCATTTGCATGAGTAAGTACAATGACTTTATATTTGGAACAACTCACTAAGCACCACAGCCTGTGGCTCAGCAGGTTAAGAACGTAACGTAATGTCTGTGAGGATTCGGGTTTGATCCCTGGCCTTGCTCTGTGGGTTGAGGACCTGGCATTGCTGCAGGCTGTGGCACAGAGGCAACTAGGATCCAGTGCTGCCCTGGCTGTGGCATAGGCCTCTGCTGCAGCCTCAATTTGACCCCTAGCCTGGGAACCTCCATATACCATAAGCATGGCCCTGAAAAGAAAAGAATAAAGGAGAGAAAGAGAGAGACTGCATCACGTATGTGACACTAGAAATCTACAATCGATACAGTACTTAAGATCTCATGTATACAGAATGTATAAAATATGTGAAGTTAGTGATTAACATGGTAAACACATGAAAGCCACGAAATAGTAGATAAGCACCAACTGGTGTTCAGTAGTGAGATTCATCTTAGCGGGAAGAATGAAAAAAGAGGCCTTGTTGAAATTACTGATGAGCAATTTGATGTTGAGAATGAGTATGATTTAAGTAATCAGATAGTGGAAGGCAGAGAAATACTTAATGTAGAAGAATTAAGAAAAAATAAAGGCATCTATGCAGCAGCATTATTATATGTTATTTTATGTTAAAAATCTTACACTTTTTATATAATGCGCTAAATCACTATGTAAAAAGCAGGAGTTGTAGAACTTTGAGTATTATTTTGAAAAAATCAGTGCATGAAATTGGGCAATTATTCCTCCAGTTGGCCTGAAATGGAAACTGTATGAAGGGCATTTATGGGAACTGAAACTGCACAATAGATTGAGGTTATCTCCAGACACAGAAAAGGCAAAATTTGTCATTTGCCATTCTGATGCATACTTTCGAAAATAAGTCTTTGAGTGCTTAAATTATTTTCCCTTAAAAACAAAGACAGTGACTCCTTGTGCCCTGGTGTCTCTGGGGGACCAAGAACTTCCTACAGGTGTGTAGGAAAATATCTATTGGTGCAAATGTTATGGTGGTAATTTCAGTCCAAAGGAAGACTGAACTGAGCAAACCTGGTGAGGCAGGTTGATACGTGCTGCAATGAATGGGCAGCGCTTGACAAGAATCCAGCAACAAGGAAAGAAGACCTGGTTTCCTGATATACAAAAAATTAAGTGATGGGTCTGATCATGGCAGAAAATGGTTCTAGTCAGATAGCAACATGCTGAAGGGCAGCCAAGTGACAAGTGTAATCAGGCTGGATGCTTTTATAAACATTGTAATACTTTTTTTTCCTGGAGTAATGATTGAATTCTAATTATTGCTGCCTTGTTTTGCAATTATTTAATCTATTCAGGCTAGTCACCCTTCAACATCCAGTAATCAAAACAACTGAAATGCAAGTGGTTGAAAAGCCTACTGAACTATCTGGTGAAAATTAGGACACATTTTTTTAAATGAAGTATATTTGATTTACACTATTGTGCCAATTTATGCTGTACAGCAAAGTGACTCAGTCATATATATATTTTAAATATTATATTTCCATCATGGTCTATCCCAGGAGATTGGATATATTTTCCTGTGCTATACAGTAGGACCTTATTGTAGTGAACATTATTTCTTTAAATACTTTATTGTTTAGAAAAAGTTTTAGGTTTACAAAAAAAAATTGAGAGGAAGATACAGGCCTTTCTCATATAGCTCCTGCTTCCACACACTCATACTCTCTCCTGTTATCAACATTACTTGCAAGGATGGTACACTTTTTACTAAGGACGAACCTACATGGACCAATCACTATCCCAAAAGTCCATAGTTTCTATTACTCTTCACTCTTGTTGTATATCGTATAGTTTTGGAGAAAAGTTTAATGATGTATATTCATCATTATAATGTCCTGCAAAGTACTTTCACCGACCTAAAAATCCTTTTGAGCAAAAAAGAAGATTAGGTCCAGAGCAAAGGCGATGAAATCCCACCTGGAGGCATTGGCAGTGCTGTGGCAGGACTGGATGCCAAGGGAGAAGGGTCCTGAAAGTGAGTGAAGAGGAAGATTGTGTCAGAAAGTGCCAATACGGGCATTCCTGTTTTGGCTCAGATGGCTAAGAACTTGATTAGTATCCATGAAGATGCGGGTTTGATCCCTGGCCTCGCTCAGTGGGTTAAGGATCAGGCGTTGTCACAAGCAGTAGCACAGGTTGCAGATGTGGCTCTGATCCAGAATTGCTGTGGCTGCGGTGTAGGCTACCAGATTCAGCTCTGATTTAGTCCCAAGCCTGGGAACTTCCATGTGCCACAGATGCAAGTGCACTGCTGAAGGAAAAAAAAAAAAATGGTGCCATTTCATTATTTCCACAGTGGCTAGCTAAAAGGCAATTTATAAACTTTTTTCCTTTTTTTTTACCTTTTAAGGCTGCACCCTTGGCATATGGAAGTTCCCAGGCTAGGGGTCGAATCAGAGCTGTAGATGCTAGCAACAGCCATAGCCACAGCAACGCAGGATCCGAGCCACATCTACAACCTACAGCTCATGGCAACACCAAATCCTTAACCCACAGAGCGAGGCCAGGGATTGAACCCACAACCTCATGGTTCCTACTCAGATTCATTTCTGCTGCACCATGATGGGAACTATGCAATGTTTTTTCTATACACCAAACTCACTCTCACTCCAAAGAGCTAATTACAACATCATCTAAATCAGCTCCTGGTATGAATAAAGCTCCTCAGGTAGAGTTCCTTGAGTATATAACTTCTTGAGTAAGGTTACTTTTGATTTGAAGACTTGTAAACTAATGAGAAAACTTTCCTGCCACTCACACATTGACATATAATATTGAAACAGAGATAAATAACCAGGACAGGCATGCTGGTTCAAAAAGGAGGGGATGTAATGTTACTAATCCATAGCCATAGACTGAAATCCATCTGGATGCATGTTTCCAGGTCTTATAGGAACTGCTTTTTGTTTTTTTTTTTCTGTGGTTCAAAATTTAAATTTTTGACAACATCACTTAAGGCATCCACCCTTTTCTGGAAAAAAAAAAGCCTATGTTTTTAGCTGAGTGTATTTTTTTCAGCCAACCTCCTGTCTTTAGGTTTATAGGCACTAAAAAAGGTGGTGAAAACAAATAAAAAGAAAGAAAACCAGAAAAACCTAAACACTATTCTAAAACTAAATTTTCAGATATTTTAGATATTGTGGAGTGACAGGTATTTTAACTATTGTGGAGTCTGGAAGAGTGTCTTTCCTCTCAGACTCCTTTGCAGCTAGTGCTTTCCTTATGGCAAACTGATCACCAGCGAGAGGTAGCAGAAGTCTGCTATTGCTTCTTCTTTCCTCTTAATCTCCATCTTCCTTCCTGGAATACTGACATGAGGGCTGAATATTAGCAGTCATCCTGTGTACATGATGGGAAAGTAAAGCAAATTTAAATATTTTGGTCCTACAATCCTTACACTGCTGGATAAGATGGAGAAAGCTGAAACTTTCTGTTTCCTGGGTTCTTGGAGAAACCATGTGTTGTACATGTGAGAAACATCCCAGAGTGGATCAGAATAGTTACTGCACCTCCAGATGTAACTGTCACGGAGAGGTAAAAGAAGCTCAGATTTCTCTTAAGGGCAGTCAAAGGCAATCCTAACTAATACAAGTAAGCAGAGTTCCAATTAACCTATTCCTGAAAAAACATGTTGGTTGACAGTTTGTATGTCAAAAACTGTGCTAGATGCTAATTATTTAACTGTGACCTACACAAACACAGTTGACCATCTGAAGGAACTCGTAGTTTTAGAGATCCCAAGGTGAAAGGGAGATCTTTAAAGAAGGATCCATTCTCTAATTATCTTTTTCTCCACCACGCTGAACACCTGACTTTCAACTTTAGGGTTAAAAGATGGTACCTGTTTCTGTGCTATAGGCCTTTTGATTTGAAGACTTGTAAACTAGGATGCACATTCTGGGCTGTAAGAATAAGCATATGTGAATATTAAACACAAGGTTGATATTTGATTCAGGAAAATATTCTTTTCCACAGTCTTATCCTTCCATTTCATTGTCTAGAAATGTGTGACTGCCCATGTCCTAAGGGATGCTGGGAAACAAGGATTTTTATCTGAGTACCATGCATCCACAGCAAAATCATAATACTTTCATATTCTTCTTCTTATTTTTCTATTCAGAGAGAATGGCTACTGTGTAGAGCCCTGGTAGTGAACGAAAGCTGATATAGTCATCCAGACAAGAGGTGGTTAAGATCCACAGTAATCAAGAGCTCATTATTTCAAGCAAAGTCAGCTGTAATAAATTTCACTTTTTTATTTTTTTAATTGCAGACATCAAAACATCCAGGCAGCTAGCCTAGGAAGTTGCTAAGTAAAATATCCGCACCTCTGAACAAACAGGAAAGTACAATAATAATCACAATGAATTTGAGTTACGTTTATGTCTTTGTTAGTAGATTTTCAGTGGCTCCGTATTATTATTCGATCTTGAGAAGAGCCACTGTGGATTTAAGAAACACAAAATAGATTAGAAAATGTCAAGTTTCTAAGACTAAGTCATCATTTTACTTCTACAAATATCACTTTCCACACTTCATTATGCCTAGCACCCTCCACTCTGTTTTCCGTAAGTTCCAGAAACCATTTCTTCTCTAGTAGTTTCATTTAAGAGTTCCTATTTTCTGAATCAACATATATATGACATTTTCCTCTGATGTTTCTCAGAAACATGAGTTTTTCTTAAATATTACACTTCAAACAGTGTTGGGCAAGATAATAAATATAAAATGCTATTCATTTATATAATTATAAAATCTCTAAAATAATAGAGATGGGGAAGACCTTATTAATGAACTTGGGAAAACTCATTCATTTTAAAGATAAGTGACCATCAGTTCTATCCCAAAATATTGGAGGTGGAGGATAGTATGGAGGATATGTAAATATACATATATATATGAAAAACTAGGTCACTATGCTGTACAGCAGAAATTGGCACATCACTGCAAATCAACTATACTCTAATAATTTTTTTAAATAAACTATTCTCATGGGAAAAAAAGATAAGCGACCAAAGGTAAAACAACAAAAAATATTGTTATCCATATTGTACACAGGCCCCTTTTTTTGTGCCACACTTCTGGGATTGCTCTACATGGGAAAACTCCATGAGATAATAAGAACAAGTCCTAGAGAGAGTGACAGTGGCTCATGGAAGGGATAAGCAGGGAAAGTGATGGAAGAATGATGTACACCAGTCATTTCACATGTAAACTATAATTTACACATAGACCCACTTTCTGTTGACATTCAGATGAAATTTTTTAAATTCTCTCATTATTTCATAGTCCATGAAACAGTTGCCATGGAATTCCAAAATCCTTGATTTGATATCACTTGAGTCATAGTGGTCTCTCCTTTTCTCACTGGCTATGGATAAAATTAACTGAATATGAAACTTTTGCTATAGCAAAAAGGTATCAAAAGAATAAAGAAAGTACACCACCCTAGTTTTGGGATTTTATAAAGGTAACAAGAAGTTTCTGTTCTTGCAGAAGGCAGAGTGGATAAAATTTGCTAAGAAGCAAAGCTCACATAAGATAAATTGCAAAAATTAATTTTATCCTGAGGAACTAGAGACTACTGAAGAATTCTATGTAGAGCCCAACACGGTCAGATGTGTGTTTTAGAAACCTTTCTACCAGCAGTGGATATTGATTAATTTTTCATGGTGATGGGAGAATACAAGTTTAAAGGCTTAAACTCTGGTAGAGGATAAATAAAAGAAAATTTCAAATGTATTAAAGGGAAAAAAGGAAAGTAACAAAAGACAATAAAGGAGAAACAATTGAGAAGAAAAACTAGTGAGTAGAAAAATAAGCTGTATAGTAAAAGTAAATACAAAATTACTTTTTGTAATTTTTTCATAGCTTCGATTTCCCAATTGGTAGAAAAAAATTTTAAGTAATAAAATACCAGTTCTTCTCATAGGTCTCTACCTACTGCTTTTCTCTAACACTTTTCCTAGCACAGTTCAGTAAATGGCATCATTATTCACCAGTTCTTAGTGCAAATGTATAAATTATATTTGATAGCTCATATTTTCTTTTATCTCACATCTAACCATCCAGCAGGATCTATATAATCCCTCTCAAGCTATATCCCCAAACCATTCTTTTCACAGCCTCTACTGCAGCAAACCCTGTCCAAGCAATCACTGTTTCTACCCTGGGCCATGGCCGTGTTTTCCTAGCTGGTCCCGTTCGGTCTTCCTCTCCTTCCCTTCTTTAGTTCATTCCCTTTCTCTGAGAAGAATGATAATAAAAACTAAATTTGGATTTCCCATTGCGGCCCAGCAGGTCAAGAACCCAAGACATAGTCTCCATGAGGTCATGAGTTCCATGCCTGGCCTTGCTCAGTGGCTTAAGGATCTGGCATTCCTGCAAGTTGCACCATAGGTCACAGAGGCAGCTTGGGTCTGGGACCATATGCCAAAGATGTGGCTGGAAAAAGAAAATAAATAAATAAGTAAATAACTAACTTACTAAATAAATAAATCTGATATTATCATACCCTGGCTTAAAATCATATAGGTAACTAATTTAAAAAAAATACTCTAAACTCCAGTTTACATCTTCTGTTTCCAGGTATGAATTAGTAGCAAGGCCAGATTTACCTTTCTACCCTACAGGACTAAAACAGAAGATAAACTATGTGAAACAATGTTTTTCAGACATTAGGAAAACCGTAGTGGAACAGTCATTCATAAAAGCAGGGGAAAAATTCTGAGCCTTGCAAGTGCTTCCGCTTAATGCCTGGAGGGAATTGCTGGGCCAAAGCACAAGGAAGGAGAATGAAAATGCAATCTGTGATCTCCTTCAGTTGGAGAAACAGCTCAGAGTTCCTGAGGACAAAGCAGCCAGAAATCTAAAGACAGAGTATTCAAGAAGAGTTATATAGAAAGCTCTAGAGCTCTAGAAGAAAATTCCTCTCTTCATATGAGTTCTTATCAGTACATGTGTGAGGAAATGATAGAGGTGGGGAAAGAACCACAGAAAGAATCAAATGGAACAATTCCTGGCGCTCACTCCAGGCTGGTTCATGTTTACAGCTAAAGTGAAAAGCCTCAAAATTCACACCACATAGAGCCCTCGGCCATTGCCTCAGTAGTAGGGCCAAATTAGCCCAAGACTAGGGGTTCATCTGGCCCCAACTGGCAAAGCTTAAAGCAAGGTTAGAAGCAAACTGACCTAAGTAATTTTAGGGCATCTTAAAATGTAACTCAAAAATATTTAAATAGGAGTTACTGTTGTGGCTTAGTGGGTTAAGAACCTAGCATTGTCTCTGTGAGGATGCAGGTTGATCCCTGGCCTTGCTCAGTGGGTTAAGGATCCCACGTTGCCACAAGCCATGACATAGGTCACCGTAGCAGCTCAGATCTGGTGTTAATGTGGCTGTGGCATAAGCTTACAGTTGCAACTCCAATTTGACTCCTAACCCAGAATTTCCATTTGCTGCAAGTGAGACAATAAAAAGAGGAAAAAAATTGAATGAATGAAAAAAATAAAATCTGGCAGCCAACAATGTAAAATTCATAAGTTCTGGCATTGTTAAGCACTGAACTGTGCATCACCTGCCACCACACCCCACTCCACTCTTCCACCCCAGCAAAAGATACAGTGAAGTCCTAGCCCCAACACCTATATACGTAACCAAATTTGGAAATAGTCTTTGTATATATAATCAAGTTAAAATGTGGTCCTTAGGTGAGCCTTAATGTAATGACTGACATCCTTGTAAAATGAGGGAAATTTGGACACAGAGACATATGGAAGGACAATAGTAATGTGAAGACAGAGACAGAGATTGCAGTTATGTCATCACAAGCCAAAATCTCTGGGGTTACCAGAAGCTGGAAGAGATATGAAAGGATACCCTTCAGAGCTTTAGTGAGAGCATGATCCTAATAACACCTTGAATTTAGATTTTTAGCCTCTAGGACTGCACAGAAAAAATTTCTATTTTTTAACACATCCCAGTTTGTGGAAATTTGTTATGGCCACTTCAGACAACTGATATAGGTAACATCAAAAATAACGAAGCATTCAAAAAGTAGATAAATTTGAAGTATAATCAAGAGTAAAGTTCATCAGTAGAACTTAAGACCCTAAATGACTTAGATGATAAAATTGGTAAACAAGAGTAATAAAATATTTATCATAAATATACTTCATATAGTTCAAGGATTACAGTGATGCAAGTGCATGATTAGAGGTATGGAAAATATTAAAAATTACATCAAACTTCTAGAGATGCAAATTACAATGCCTGAGGTGAAAAATACATTATATGGGATTAATGATATACACTGTGGGAAAAAAAGATTGATGGACTGAAATACATAACAATAGGAATGACCCATAAGAGAATTTAGAGAAAAAAAGAACAGAACCTCAGTTATTTCAAAATTAAGTACATGTGTAAGTGATTAGAGTCCCACAAAAGAGAGAGAAAGAAGCAAAGAAAAAGTATTTGAAAAAATAATAGCCAAGCATCTTACAAATTTGATGCAAACTGTAAACACACAGATTCAAGAAACTCCATGAACTCAAAGCAGAATCATGAAGGAACTACATCAAGGGATATTTCAAAGATAATTCTTAAATTTAGTGATAAAGATAATATTATTAAAGCAACTAGAGGGGGGAAGTGCACGCACACACACAGACACACACACACACACACTCTGTACTGAAGAAAAATGATCAAAAACCAGTACAAGCCAGGAAGCTTTAAAATCCAGACAGAAACTGTCAACAACAAAACTCTATCAACCTGGAATTCTATACCCAGTGAAAACTTTTTTTCAAGCTCCATTTATGACCTATAAGACCTTAAATTTCAGCTGTCGTTTTTTTCTCCACTTTGCCTTCATTTGTTGCTCTCTCATGAAGACAGTCCACTCCAGTTGGCACATTGCTAAATTCATCTTCAATTGAGAAACATACATCAATCCCTTTGCCTGGAATGTCTTTCCCCAGACTTTTGCCTCCTGGATTCTATCACTATTCAGATCTCAGCTCAGGCCTTCTTTGATTATCCTAGCTGTAAAAACTGGTGTGATCAATACACATCAAAATTGATTGAACAACAAGTTACCTAGCTTTATTTAAAGAATGTACAAACATTTTTGATTAATGTGCAAGGAAGGGTTTAAAAATTAACCACTTTCCAAAGCAAAAAAAAAAGGAATTGTACTTTTCTCAAAAAGTACTAAAAATGGAGTTCTCTTCATGGCTCAGTTGTTCATGAATCCAACTAGGAACCATGAGGTTGCGGGTTCGATCCCTGGCCTCGCTCAGTGGGTTAAGGATCTGGCGTTGCCGTGAGCTGTGGTGTAGGTCGCAGACGTGGCTCGGATCCCGCGTTGCTGTGGCTGTGGCGAAGGCCGGCTGCTACAGCTCCTGTTAGACCCCTAGCCTGGGAACCTCCACATGCCGCGGGTGCGGCTCTACATAAAAGGCAAAAAGACAAAAAAAAAAAAAGTACTATCAATAAAGTAAAACTTTACTGACAAGATTTGCTGATTGTGAGAGATTAAGAACAAGTAAGAATGTTGCCAGCTTTTGTCACTTGGATGATTAGAAGAATGGAATTGTCATAGAAATAGGACAAATCGAAGGAGGAGTGCTTAGGAGGAGGAAACCAAGGGTGTGGTTTGACATATGAACTTTAAAATACTTATTAGATATCCAGGTGGAGATGCCAAATAGATACTCAGGTGAATAAATCAGATATCAAGGGCAATGTCACAGCTAAAGATAACATTAGTAAGTTGTCAACATATAAATAGTACTTAAAGCCATGTGACTAAATTATGTAACCTGGAGACCATGGACAGAGGTAAGTACGAAGACTGAACTCTGTGCATTCCAGCATTGATAGTTAAGCAGATAAAAAAAACCTATAAAAGAGACTGAAAAAGAGAGAAAAATGACCCTCCAAAAAAGGATAAGAAATACTAATATCAAGTGATGTTATCTTCAAGTGAAGATAATTTTTCAAAGAGGAAGTCACAAAAATGTAATGCTGTGAATTTGAATAAGACAACAATAGATAATTTATTATTGATTTTGTCATGTTGGTAATGTTTACAAGGGGAGTTTTAAGAAATAAAGACGGCCCAGATGGTTTTATTGATAATTTTCATAATATCTTCAAGAAAATGAGAATTTCTAGGTCCTTTAAGATTTCTCAGAACATAGAAAATCTTTTTTATTTTTTTTCCTTTTTTCAGGACCACGCCCATGGCACATGGAGGTTCGAATCGAAGTTGTAATCTTTGGCCTATGCCACAGCCGCAGCAATACCAGATCCGAGCCGTGTCTGTGAACTACACCACAGCTCAGGGCAATGCCAGACCCTTAACCCACTGAGCAAGGCCAGAGATCAAACCTGCGTTCTCACAAATACTAGTCAGATTCGTTTCCCCTGAGCCACAACGGGATCTCCAAAAATCTTGAAATTTTCAAGTTTTCTTATCTTTGGCCTAATTCCACGATAAAATTAGACAAATATCACATCACTTGGAAATATAGATGAAAATATTATTATTAAATATTGGAAACATTATATGAGCATATTTACACCTAATGCACTTCAACCAGGTAAGGATTCTTTCATAAATATGAGTTTGGCTCAAATTTGGGAAATCCACCTATGCCACTTAATTTATTAATACATTAAAAAATAAAACCCATATAAATCTCAAAGAGGTTAAGCTGTATTTTAGAGGTAAGAAAATTGAGATATGCAGTACTTAAGAAACATGTTCAAATTAGAAGAGAATGTACATGTCATAGCTGAAGTTTACTTGCAAGTCTTTCAGACTCTGAAAAGCTTTTTTGTATTAGATAAAACAACTTAGTTGTTTGGCTTTCAGATAATCCTGAGTGAATCACAAGTTGTCCTAATAAATGGTTGAGTCATTTAGGATGTAACAGAAAACCTGGGTAAGAGCTTCTCTCTCTTATCAGGAAGATAGACCCTTTCCCAGAAAACCCCCAGCAAACATCTCATCAGTGCTTCATTGACCATAAACTAGCTTACATGACCCCTGTGGCTGCCACAGAAGCTGCATGGCTTTTGAAGATGCTCTGGTGGAAGATGCTAGAGAACAAAGCACTGGAAGTCACTATTGGGAAGCCAAACTATGTCTACCAGAGTGGCATTAATTTTTGATGGCTGTCAAATGGTATCTTCAAACCATTCCCCTCTCGTCCGTGGTGCAATCATGAAAGCAGAGACAAGGTGAGAGAGAGGAATAATTTGCATTTTAAGCAAGGAGCGCACTCATTTCTAGTCATTTCTCTATTTTGAATTATTTCCATGATACATCAGTGTCCAAAATGCAGTCATGGATGCCCATAGGAACTGCTCGTTTGGCAAATGCTTAAGAATAATTCATTTTACAATGCAATCATTCATCAGGGGGCCAAAGACAGTTTTATTGAATTAGATACATAAAATAGTTTATGGTCGGAGGACACTGGAGGGCAAATCACTAGTAGTGGTGATTAGTCTTGGCGTGATGTGCCTTACACATCAGGAGATAAAGTAATGTGAATATTGGAACAGCTAAAGCAATATGTGAGTGTTCCAAAACCATTGTAGGCAACTTTTCTTTGTTTCACTCTAGAATGTCACACACTTAAAATAGTATTTTATGGGTATATGACATGAACGGAATACCTAATGCTAGAGGGTTCATCCATACTTCTTAAAAGCCCATATTTGAACTACATGACCACAGATCAATTCGGAAGATGTTTTTAGCCAAGTCTGTGTGGTCCTGTATCTTTCATATACGTGGTATTCACATCAGCAGGGCCAGCCAAGCCTATTCCTGTTATTGGTGTATTAACCATATTTCAGTTTGCTGTGTCTTCTACTGAAAGAAGATCTGATTCAGGTTTGATTTTAACAGCATCTGATTATTAGCAAACAGTAAGAAACTGGGGACCTCTTTTTCTTTAGCTAGACCTTCAGGGGTTAATCCTGTATTGGTCGATCCTATATTGATTTAAAGAGCTCCTACTAAATGTATATTACAGAGGAAAATGCCTCTCTTTCTAGAAAAGTGACGGATGCAGAGGCTTTGGGTTCTGCTGGATAGAAGGAAGACACTTTAGTGCAGTGGTCAGAAGCTTCTTACCTAGGGGGCAAATATGCTTATTTTGTTCTTTCTGGAATAATTTAAAACAAAGTAATTTTGTTAGTATGACTCAAAGTGGCTGATTCTGTGGCCATGTTTCCAAGAGAGACTGTGTAGACAAGTTGAAGTTTTTGCCATCTTAGGGGCACTCTTTTACTCACTCTCTGTTCTGCAACCGCTGAAGCCTCACATTCAGCTCCTGTATACTGGGTACCTTTTATCTGAATTCTGAAGCATTAGTTGTATCCTGCTTTGATAAAGGTTTTTGCTAACCACGCTTTCAAACCTATGGAAGTGGTGGCTGTGTTGTGATCATAAGGACCATTAATCAAACAGATTGACGCCTTTAGTTAAACCTCTCTCTTGCATCATTATTTTTTCCCTCTGCTTGATTATTTCCATCAGCATACCAAATTTCTCTAGTAATCTATTTTTAAAATATAAACGATGCCTTGGCTCATCATTCATGACCCACACATGCCATCTAGCATGTCATCTCTTCTCTCTTTCATCACGCTGTGATCAAGGCTCTACTATCCATCACTGGAATTGTTGTATTGGCCTTCATGACCTCTTAGCTCCTGACTCCAGCTGTTTTTCATTCAACATTCATAGTTACACTTTCCCAAAGCAAATCATTTCATAAAAATTAAACGCTTTCCCTCCGTCTTAGAATGAAATTCAACTCCTTTCGAGATCCCGTTTGCTTTGGCCGTTGTCGCATTCTCCAGTGCTGTCTCAGACTGCACCACCCCCGCCATCCCTCCTTCCAGGAATGTGCACCTAGCCCCCGCTGTGTTTCAGCCAGACTCGTTACTCTTCCTTTCCTGGATATTTCACGATATTTCCCACTTCAATTTGTTCTCCCTTCTTGAATTGCTTCTCTCTCTCCCCTTTGAAAGGCATATTTCCTCGTCCATCCACTGAATCTCAGCTCAGCCTTTACCTACACAAAGTGGGTTTTCTTCTCCTCTACCTTCTTAGAATTGTAACCCATAAACTCTCTCCCTGATTCCACCTACTCAAGTGGAACACGTGTGAAATCATTTTGCTTATCGGTTTCTTTGTTTATGTTGGCTGTTGTTGCAATCACAAAATACAGACATAACTCCAACACACATACATGTACACATTCACATACGCACATACACACCATAAGCATGAAACCCATAGAGGCAGGCACCAAGACTGTTTCTTCAGCTACGTATCCCCCAAAGAAAAAAAAAGAGCCTGGCACATATGAAATGCATAAAAAATATTTTTTGAGAAAATCTACCTTAAAGTGTGGAATTGGATGAAAGGAAGAATGGTAATGTCAGAGAGGACTCAAGTTAATAACAAACACTAATATACATTGTTCCCATTGTCTGTTCGACAATCTTCTAAACACCTTACATGTGATAATGTAGTTGATTCTTATAGCGTGGTGGTTCTATCATCTTTTTTTTTTTGCATTTAGAACAATTATATATATATATATGTATATATATATATGAGAAGTATAATTGAATATTATAATCAGTTTCAAGTGTACAATAGTGATTCAATATGTTTATACATTATGAAATATTCACAGTAAATCTGCTTACAATCTGTCATCATACAAAGTTATAACAATAATATTGACCGTATTTTCTGTGCTGTTCATCATATCCCCGATCCTTATTTATTTCATAAGTTTGTACCTCTTAATCTCCTTTACCTGTTTCACCCATTCCCCTCCAACAACCACCAGTTTGTTTTCTCTATCTACTTCTTTTGTTTTTTTGTTTGTTTGTTTATATTCCATATAGTAGTGAAATAATTTTGTATTTATCTGTCTCTGACTTAGAGCAGGTTTTTTTTGGATAAATACTCAGAATGGAATTGCTGATCATATGGTGGATCTATTTTCAGTTCTTGGAGGAACCTCCACACTGTTTATCATAGTGGCTATAAAATCGTCCCTATTTTGAAAAAGATAAAACAAAGGCAATAGAGATCCAGCAAATGCCAGAGGACATAGAACTAATAAGGTATGCAGCTGAAATTCCAGTCCAGGAAGTCATCATCTGTTTCCTGAATCTTTTATTTATTTATCTTTTTGGCCACCCCCATGGCATGTGGAAGTCCCCAAGCCAGGGGCCGAACTTGTACCACAGCAGGGACCCAACCTGCTGCAGTGACAACAATGGATCCTTAGCCCACTGAGCTATATAAGAAAAGACCTCCTGAATCTAAAATTACATTTCAATGCTCCTTTCTGACCATTTTTTTTTTTTTTTGTCTTTTCTAGGGCCACACCCATATGGAGGTTCCCAGGCTAGGGGTCCAATCAGAGCTACAGCTTCCGGCCTGCACCACAGCCACAGTAACGCAGGATCCAAGAGCTGCATCTGTGACCTACACTACATCTCACGGCAATGCCTGATCCTTAACCCACTGAGAGAAGCCAGGGATTGAACCCACGTCCTCATGGATACTAGTTGGATTTGTTTCTGCTGTGCCACAACAGGAACTCCCTGGCCTATTTTAATGTTGGCAAATCCAGCTGCTACTGTGGGTCAGAGGAAAGGACATTTAATAGTCATTGTGTACTTTAACACTTACTTGGGCAGAAGTACATTTTAGATTGCAAACAAGAGAAGAAAGGAATAAGACATTTTCTCACACTTCAGTGCAACCAAATCCCTTCCACTTCATTTTAAATAATTCCACTCCTCCCAAGCTCAACTCATTTTACCCTATTCTATCTTATCCTATCCCATTCTGTTTGCTTTTATTTATTCAATCATTACTGAAAACTTGTAAAGTATAATATTTTGCATTTGACGTTGAGAGTAAGGGGAAAGGTAAGGATTATACAGGGAAGATGTCATGTCTATCTTCAAAGAGGTTAAAGTCTAGCTGTGATTTATGTCTAGGAATCAGAAAGTCTTGCATTTCAAACATAGATCTCTTAGATAGTCACTCTTTTGGAGCCTCAGTTTCTTATTTTAAAGCACTCATATGTGTGTGTGTGTAAATATGTTTAATATCAGATAATTCAATGCAATGACGTATACAAAGAACCTGACATTGCCACTGGAATATAGAATATTAATTCTCTCCCTCTTGCAAAACCTCAACAATAGCACAGCAAATAATAAATCATAACAGATGGTGATAATTTCCAGAATTTATGTCAGAAACTCATTTTTTCTTTCCTGAAAAGCTAATTTGTTAACTACAATTTTATTCCTCTCAGGCTTTTTATCAAATTAAATAAATTAGTGGGACCCTCACTTTTTAGAATATCCATGCTGATTTGTGAAAAATCTGCCAGCCATAAATGTGCCACAGAGTGGAACAGATTCATGGATCACAGGGCCAAAGTGAAGGAGAGAATTTAGAGATTCTTTGGTCAACCGCCAACATTATACTTAACAGGAAATTTTTAGGTAAATAGAGTGGAGGTGAATTGCAAAATGTCATAAGTGATTTAGTGATTGATCTAGTACTTCATCCCACTTATTGTACCTTGGCCTCCTTATTGTATACCCTAAATTTCTAATACAATACATCTGTTAGTTAGTTAGTTAGCAAATACAATTTTGTACACTCATTATATCCTGGATAACAGACTATGGAACTACTATATGATCTGGCAATTCCAATCCTGGGCATATATGTGCACAAAACTTTCACTCAAAAAGATACATGTGCCCCTATGTTCATTGATGCATTATTCACTGTAGCCAAGACATGGAAACAAACTGAATGTCCATCAACAGATGAATGGATTAAGAAAAAATGGTACATATATACAGTGGAACACTGTTTTCCATAGTGGCTGCACCAAATTGCATTCCCACCAACTAAGTAGGAGGGTTCCCTTTTCTCCACAACTTTTCCAGCATTTGGATGTTGGGCATTCTGATGAATGTGAGGTGATCCCTCATTACAGTTTTGATTTGCATTTCTCTAATAATTAGTGCTATTGAGCTTCTTTTCATGTGCCTATTAACTATTTGTATGTCCTATTTGGAGAAATGCCTATTTAGGTCTTCCGCCTGTTTTTTTGATTGATTTGATCATTTTTTTTTTTATTGAGTTGTATGAGCTGTTTGTATATTTTGAAAATTAAGCCCTTGTCAGTAGCATCATTTGCAAATATGTTCTCCCAGTCTGTTGGTCAAAAGACGAATTAATAAAGATGTCATATATATATATATATATATATATATATATATTTATATATACTTACATGTATACACACACATACACAAAATGGAATATTAATCAGTCATAAAAAAATGAAATAATGCCATTTGCATCAATGTGGATGGACCTATTTATCATACTTAGTGAACTTAGAAAAATACAAATATTATATGATATCACTTTTAAGTGGAATCTAAAAAGTAGTACAGGAGTTCCTGTTGTGGCACAGCAGTAACAAACCTGTCTAGTATCCATGAGGGTGCGGGATAAATCCCTGGCCTGGCTCAGTGGGTTAAGAATCAGAGTTGCTGTGAGCTGTGGTGCAGATCATAGGTGTGGCTTACATCTGGCATTGCTGTGGCTGTGGTGTAGGCCAAAAGTTACACCTCCAATTTGATCCCTAGCCTGGGAACTTCCATATGCTGTGGGTACGGCGCTTAAAAGAAAATAAACAAACAAACAAACAAATAAATAAATAAATGTAGGTCAAGTGAAATTACTTGCAAAACAAAAACAGACTGACAACATAGAAGACAAACATGGTTACCAAAGGAGAAGTGGGAGAGAAGGAATAAATTACAAATAGGATTGTCAGATGCATACTACAGTATATAAAATAGATAAACAACAGAGATTTACTGTCTAGCACAGGGAGCTTCATTCAATATTTTGTAATACACTAAAATGGAAAATAATCAAAAAATGAGAATGTATATTTAGGCATATATATAGATATATATGTAAAACTGAATCATTTTGCTGTGTACCTGAAACTAACAAAATACTATAAATTATCTATACTTTACTCAAAAAATATAAAATAGAAGATGTGCCTGGGTTAATTACTACCAAATCCAATGGTATTCATTTTAACAGAAATCAGATCTTAACATGTAGTCATAGAAAATTATTTTAGGCTAATTTTATCATTTTTTAATGTTTTTTTCTTTCTAAAGAAAACTCTGGATTTTACTTTTGTAGTAATTACTGAATTGGTCCATGGTCAATTATGGTTAATGAAAACATATGGAGATATAAAACAAGTAATGTGTACCCAAATGTCACAGACTATAAGAGACTTGGCAGGAAGCTTGTCAAAGTGATCTCCTGCCTCAGAATCACATGAGAAATTGTTTGAATACAGTTCCCTGGTTCTTATTTCACTTGCCAAATAAGAGTATCTGGAATAGTGCATATGAATCTACAGTTTTAACAAGCACCCCAGGTAATTCACATGTGCCCTAAAGGTTGAGAATTACGGTTTTCAAATGAAGAGAGGTGAGCCTGGAATTCTCGAGCTCTTCTCTCTAGTTTATTGACCCCAAATCTCGTGTTGCTTAAGATGCTGTTCGATAAAAACTTCCATCCTAGAAGAAAAAAAATCATTGAATTTTATTCAATATTTTTAAAAATTGCACAAGATGAAATGTCAACATTGAAGATCAGGTTGAGGAAAATGTGAATTTTTTTAAACTCATAAAATTTAAATGCTTTTCTTTGTTTCAGTTATCTCTAGAACACTTTACTTCTCAGGATGAAATTTTAACCTTTGGCAAATGATAATTTTAAAAAAGAGAGAGAGAGACTAGAATTTTCTTTAGAATGAACTGGCATTCCAGTCGAGATTATAGATCTTTGGAGTTTCTGCTGTGGCCCAATGGATTAATTATCCTTCTTGTCTTTGTGGAGGTCCTGGTTTGATCTACAGCCCTTTGCAGTAGGTTAAGGACCCAGCATTGCCCCAGCTATGGTACAGGTGGCAGCTCTGCCTGGGATTCGATCCCTGGCTCAGGAATTTCCATATGTTGTAGGTGTGGCTGAAAAAAAAAGATTATGGTTTTTAATCACACTATGTAATTACTCAGTAATATTAATTCAAAATAATGGTTCAAGAATTACAATTTAGGGACTAATGTTTTGAAAGTAAACCTAGTGTCTGATTTTAGGATGCACCAGCTTAAAAGCAAATATTAAATAGAAATATTTCAGTCTTATGTAATGACTCAAAAGACATTTAACTTGCCAAGAAAAAAGCAATAAAGTTTTTCAAAGAATAAATTGTAGAAACATTTGAGGCTGAAACCTCAGGGCATGCTGGGAGAGTGCAGAGAAATTTACAGAACTATATTTTACGTCCTATCCAAGTTCGGTAAGGAATACCGTATAGTAGGCAAAATTTATCCCTCTCTAATTCAATATTTATGTGCCCTATGTTTTCTGGTGTATTGGGATCATAGGAGATAAATATCAGTACCAACTTGAAGAAGAATGTTGTGGTGCATTTTATGCAGATATACTTTGAAAAAGCTCAGCAATAATTGCATTTTATTCTAGAAGCCAAACATATTTACGAAAATATCTTGGCATTTTGGCAAAACAATGGTAATCTTGTAATTATGCTTTTATTTTTTAATATAAAGAAAGTAAAAAAATAAACTTTGGCATATATTTTTAAGGTTCTGAGTTTGACAGGCACTGTCCTTTCTTCAGTTTTTAAGTATCAAAGTTACTTATTAATTCTAGTGGGTATAGCTCTGATTCTTATTTTATGGTCTTATCATGTCTAGATTGACTTATGAATTTCTGAGGCTGTAGGAATTTCCCCCTCCCCAGAAATGATCTTTCAGTTTTATAAGATTCTTAAAGGAATCCAGGGCCCTACCACATTTTCAATTAACCCACTCCAACGAGTTATCTTATTACAGCCTGTTACTAGTTACAAGGGGGGAAGGGTAATGGTGGTATACACTTACGCATTTACTCAAAAGCTCACGCTCTTCTCAACTCAAAGAATTCTACTCCACTCAAATTATTTCTCTATACTCTCTCAGTTAAAATATTCTGTTTTTCTTTGATACTTTCTTTCCAAACTGAGCTATGTTTGGCCAAAATGGTATCTTTCTTTTCTTAATAACTATTAGAATAATTATCCATTTTGTAGATACATAGGTCAGTTTTTGTTGAAATTTCTTTCTTTCTGATATTTTGATGTTCATTTTTTTGTCATTGTTTATATTTTGTCCTGTTCATCTAGAATAGAAGTAGTAGAAGATTAGTATCTTCATGATGGTCAAATAGTAGTTGTTAAATAAATGCTTCATTAATGACTATTGAGTAAATGTTTGTTATTTTTTACCACCAACCAGCACATTCATTTCTTGTTTTTTCAAAGTGTGGCATACTTTAACAAAGATACTGCATAGGCAGGGTGGACCAAGAAATGCTAGTAATTTTGAAAATCTTTAACTATGCCTTATTTAGTCATTTGTTTAATACCTGTAAGAGTCTGAGTACCTGCTAACCTAGTCTACTTACCAGAGTACATTTTAAAAAAATGAACTCTCGAAGAGGAGTTCTGGTAAAAGATAATATTTTATCTATCACGTGATATTTCTAGATATGATTTAGAACCCATTATAAATTGGCATTCTAGGTCATCTGACTGGCCTCCTTTCTAATTTGGTTTAAAATCCGTGTGGGTTAAATCAATAACGGTGAAGTGAGATTAGGCGTCAGCAAATCTGTCATTCAGAGAACAGTTCTTGGCTGCCAATACAGTCATTAGTGGTCAATTCCATGGAGAGGTCATGGAAATCATTTCAATGAAGAACCCAAGTCATGAAGCAAAGGGTAAGGGCCAAGCAAAGCTGATGATTCTCCCGGCACCAAACACAAACTCTGAGATACAAGTCCCAGAGAACTCTAATGGATTTTGTGGAAAACACATTTGCTGTCTGCCAACTTTTATTGGTCCTGCTCCAGGCACTACAACATCATAAAATAACCTTGTGGCCTTTGATATTTTCAGTAAATAGGGGACTGTCTTCCAGGTAGTAGGGATTTAAAAGAAATCTACTTAATTCACTGAAAAACAGAACACAAAGTGCCTATCTTACTAATGTTATTTATTTGTTTAAGAAATATATATTAAGTGCCTATTCACATCAATCACTGTTGTGATGTGCTAGATAAATACAAATAACACACATTTTCTTCACTTAAGAAGCTTGCAGTTAAAAGGGGTAGCAGATAAATTATATAAAATTGCATAGCAGAGTCAGAGTGCTATGACAGAAGCCAGAAGAAGGATCTAGAGCACATAAGAATGAAAACAGACACAGTTATAGAGAAAACAGTCTTCCCCCAACTACTCCCAATAAATACATCATCATCTGAAGTAAAGAAAGGCCAAGTAACTTTTTCTTTCTTAACTTATCCATGGGATTAATTTATTGTCTTACATTTGAAATTTTTCCTATGAAAGCAAAACCTAGGAAACAAAACATTAATTGGAGAAACTTGGTTTGGGCTTATTCTGGGATGTTTTATAATGTGAAGTTGGATGCCTCTGCATCCTGAGAAGCTTATGTTTTTCTGGAGGAATTTCAGCCTTGGGCACAGAAGGTAAAGAGACAAAGAAAAGCCCCCAAACAAAGGATCCTCAGCCCTGTTTCTGCATCAGTCAGGTGGCTGATTTTCATCTCTTTATTATAATGGGTTATGCTGTAAAATTTCAGTTAAGGTAAGTTATTTTTCTGAGTGGTCAAAAATAAATGTTAAAAGTTCTCATGTAAATAGTAAAAGGCTTATTGCTATAACCATTTTCTACCCAACAGTTCCAAGTCTAAATTCCTTAGCCTGTGTCAAGGTCGTGTATACCGTGGCTTCTACCTGCCCTTTCTGGATCATTTCTCACAACCTTACATTCCACCAAGCCATTACCCCAGATACTTGGGAGTTTATTACATTTCTCTACTTTGCAAATATCTAGGTATTATGAATTTTCATAGTTTGAAGCTTATCAAATACATGAAAATAAATTCTGCTTTGCTGTCCTGCATGGAAAATTAGAGCCTAATTAGTATTTATATTGATTTACCCACATTTTGTCCAGCTTGTTTTTTACACCAAAAATGTTAAAATTAATCTTATGTGAGATAGAACTAAGATAATTAACACTGTATATGAGTCAGGATATGTATCTTACAGAGAACTATTTCCCTTTCTATTTGTAGAATTTATGGTATAGGGTTAGCTTCTGTCTCACCAATTGTTACTGAAATACTATTACTACTGTTACCAAATTCCCAAAACGAGCCTGCAGGGAAACTCTTTGCACTGAGACTCACAAAACTAACATAAAGTGTGATCATTAAATATATTTTAGGTAACTGTTCTGGTCAAGTAGTGTATAAGCTTTGAGGGAGCAGCTGTCCAGGAAATAATTTTATTTTTTTTCTCCTTTAAAATTATCTTGGTAGAGAGTATCACACATGTTTTTTATGTAATGTATGTATTTAAAATGAAAAAGTGCACAATCTAAAAAGAAACAACATTTCCTTCACATAAAACCTATATCAAAATAAGAGCCAGGAGCTCCCGTCGTGACTCAGCAGTCACAAACCCTACTAGGATCCATGAGGAAGTGGGTTCAATCCCTGGCTTTGATCAGTGGTTTAAGGATCCAGAGTTGCCATGATCTGTGGTGTAGATCACAGATGTGGCTTGGATCCCTACCATGTTGCTATGGCTATGGCCGTGGCCTGCAGCTGTAGCTCCGATGGGACCCCTAGCTGGGGAAATTCCATATGCTGGAGGTGTAGCCCTAAAGAAGCAAAAGAAAAAAAAAAGCCAAAATCTTTCAGAAAGCCAAATCTTTTCAAAAAAATGAAAATGTTAGCATGTAATATTTGATAGTCTATCAAATTTTATTGTAATACACCTGGGAAATTAATCGGGGAATAAACATTGCTAGGAAATAAGAGAGCTGAGTGATAATCCTGCACAAATTGCAATCGAGAAGCCATTAAGTAGCATTTATTCATGACATCCATTATACTGAAATAGCTCAAATGTTCAAAATAGACGGATACAGAAAATGGGGTATGTACTTACAGTGGAATATTATTCAGCCTTAAAAATGAAGGAAATCTTACCAATTGTAACAATATACATGACACAGTAAAATAAGTCAGTCACAGGACAAATACCAAATGATTTCACCATGTGTCAAATCTAAAACAGTCAAAACCCTAGAAGCGAGAATAGAGTGATGGTTTGTTTATAGGAGATACAGAAAAGACGCAATTTGTAGTCATTCAATAGGTATAAATTTACACACTAGATGATTAAATTCTAGAGATCTTCTGACAACATAGTGCCTATAGTTAACAATACGATGTTTCCTTGCTTGTTTGTTTTTTGGCCACACCCACGGCATATGGAAGTCCCCAGGCCAGGGATCGAAATAGAGCTGCAGTTGCAGCAATGCCGAATCTTTAACCCACTGTGCCACAGTGGGAACTCCAACAATACCAAGTTCTTTTCAGAATTTAAGAGGGTAGATTGCTGTGTCCAGCACTGCAGGGAAGTTGGGAGTGCTGGAAGAGGGATGGCAGGCTATAACAAAACACACAAGAATCTTTTAGATTTAGAAAGTGTGGGACCAGGAGGCACTCTGCTCCACAGAAGAAAAGGCACCGAGGTTTCAGCCCGCAGGACTTTTATTGAGGTGCATGATGAGATTAGTGTGGAAGGTGACAAGATTAGTGGGCAGGAATAGGTTTAAGCAATAATGAGGTTATCTTCTTAGTGATATCAAAGGGTGTATCCTCAAGACATAATGCAGTTGTCAATATAATAACATGGTTAATGCATTAAGTCCTTTATCTTGTCTTTGAAGGAGATTTTGTATTTTAGAACTCTGCGTCCACAGTTATTTGCCTTCTGCAGAGTTCAGCTCTTCCATGGTCTCCAACAGTAGATCTCATAACGTGTTCTCACCAAACACACACACACACACACACACACACACACACACACACAATCACAAGCAAGCAAGAGGAAGCAAGGGATATTTTAGAGATGATAGGTATGATAATAACCTTGATAGTGTTGATGGTGTCACAGTATATGCTTTATGTCCAAACATATACACTAAATACATGCAGCTTTTTTTGTCTTGTTTTGCTTTGTTTTTGTCTATTAAGTATATCTCAACAAAGCTGAAAAAAGAAAAGAAGAAATAGGACACTCACTTTTGGAATGACCGTGTGTGTTGCTCCACAGATGTGCTTCCTCAAGTTCAATATCTTGAGATAAGATCATCCTGGATAGCGGGTGACCCCTAAATCCAATGACTGCTATTCTTATTAGGAAAGGTCACGTGCAGAGGCACAGGGAAGATGGCTCTGTGAAGACAGAGGCAGTGTTTGGAATCATAATGCCACAAGTCAGAAATGCCGAAAGTCGGAGTTCCCTTCGTGGCTCAGTGGTTAACGAATCCGACTAAGAACCGTGAGGTTGCAGGTTCGATCCCTGGCCTTGCTCAGTGGGTTAAGGATCCAGCGTTGCCCTGAGCTGTGGTGTACGTTGCAGACGCGGCTCGGATGCCGCGTTGCTGTACCTGTGGCGAAGGCCGGCAGCTACAGCTCCTGTTAGACCCCTAGCCTGGGAATCTCCATATGCCGCGGGTGCAGCTCTACATAAAGGCAAAAAAAAAAAAAAAAAAAAAAAAAGAAACACCAAAAGTCACCAGAAACTGGAAGAGGTAAGGAAGAATTCTCTATTAGAAGAGAAAGAACATAGCCCTCCTAACACTTTGATTTTATACCTCTGGCCTCCAAAACCTGTAAGAGGATATACTTCTGTTGTTTTATGCCTTCCAGGTTGTGGTAATTTGTTATGGCAGCCCTTCAAAACTCAGAAACAACCATAACTGGGGAAAACTACTAAAAGATAAAAAAAAGCTCTGCATTGGAGTTCCCGTCATGGTGCAGTGGAAACTAATCTGACTAGGAACCATGAGGTTGGGGGGTTCCATCCCTGGCCTCGCTCAGTGGGTTAAGGATCTGGCATTGCCGTGAGCTGTAGTGTAGGCTACAGATGCAGCTCAGATCCCATGTTGCTGTGGCTGTGGCGTAGGCTGGCGGCTACAGCTCTGATTAGACCCCTAGCCTGGGAACCTCCATATGCTGCGGTTGTGGCCCTAGAAAAGACAAAAACAAAACAAAACAAAACTCTATGCATATCGTACCAAAGGCATAGAAAATGAAGAAATGCTTATCCAAGAAAATCCACTGAATGCAGGTAATAAAACCCACTGTACACAGGTAAAAACACTCACTGAACACAGGTAATAGCACCGTAGTCTTCAAGCCATGACCCTCCCCCATCCCTTGATCTTCTCAGCAGAAGCTACACTATGAGCGATCATGGCCAACATGATGGGCACCCTATCTCCTCAGCCATCAGTTGACAGAAGCTGACAAGGGCTGTGATACAGATTCTGGTATGTTTAACCATAACCGTGAAATCAACTACCATGCATACTCTGTTATCTTCAAAATCTATGTACATGACACCAGAAAAAATAGCCATTCCGTAAAGAGGAAAGTGGACAAATAAAGGAAAAAGGAAATAATCTTGGAGCTCCCACTGTGGTGTAGTGGGTTACAAATCTGACTGCAGTGTCTCAGATCTCCTGCAAAGGCAAGGGTTCAATTCCTAGCCCTACACAGTGGGTTAAAGGATCCAGCATTGATGCAGATGTGGTGTAGGTCTCAGCTGTAGCTCAGATTCAGTCCCAGGCCTGGGAACTTCCATATTTCACAGGTATGGCCATAGGAAAAAAAAAAAAAAAGAAGTAATCTTATTTTGACTATCATTTTCTGCTAGAAAAAAAGATTGTGAGAGATGAAAGAAATGAGAAAATTTGAGAGATGAGCAATATCTAAAAATTCAAGTAACAAGCACCAGCTGTGCTCAGACAGACATTCTGGGAGTATAACTTTTATTCTTGAGGTTGCTGTCAATTACTTGAACAGCTGGTGTTCCAGGACTTTCCTTATTAGGTTAGTGGCCCTCAAGAAAGATGTGAGTTTATGTCATTTAAGATAAAATCCAGCAGTGCTGCAAAATTAGTGGTGTACTTTATGTAATCCCACTTTCAAGTGCTTCATGTAAGTATCCTAAACTAATTCCTTCATTATATGCTAAATCCCAATTGATCCTTTAAGAGATAGGGTCTTCTGTCCCTGCTCTGGAGTTTCTTCTACCTAGAAAGGGCAATATAAAACAATTTCCTCTTATTACCACTGTTTGTCAAAAAGCCAAGTCTAAGACCCAGAGGGACTGAGTGATGAAAAAAGCAATCTCTATGGAAGAAAGATATGGAGAGGGTACACTGGGGAAATTATGACCAATTTTGACCAGCTCAAGAGAGCCAAAACATAATGAGGACACCCAAAGGGTAAAGGAGAGGAATTCTCAAGCAGACATAAAGACACAGACAGAGAGTAGATGTAGCTCCAAAAACATTATTACGTGGTAAATTCCTACAAATATATAATGGAAAGAAAGTCTAATTTATACATGCCCTTTAACTAATTGTAACTGACAGAGACGTAGTGTTGCCTCCCCCTTTTTTTCCCTAAAAAGTAAAGTGTTATTTATCTAAACTATTTTAAACATTCCAGAGTATTAAAAAAAATTCTCTGTGTAAAAATGTTATCAAGAATTATTTTAAAATTCTGGTATCTGAAAAACATGTACAATGGTAATTACAAGTTTAAAATATTTGCCAGACTTTCCTCAACCTGTCTAAAGATAGAATTATACTGGGCTCTAGTAATTATCAATTTCATTATATAGAGCAAACCTCTTTATTGACTAAAAGACAATACTTGTCATGAATTTGAATGAACAAAGACCTTTTACCTTCATCTACCTTACAATTTATTTTGTCTGTTTGCCTGTTATTAATTTTGGCAAAACTATTAACCTGAACATTTGCTTGTAAGCCATTTCTTTAATTATTTTCAAATGAAAAATCATTAGTGCATCACAGCAAGCCATTGCTTATAAATTTATTAAATATACAAATATTCTTGGAGTTATTTTCTTTTTAAGTTTATCTTAATGAATTGTGCTTCCACCTCAAATCCAGCCATGAAAACACTACTTGAAGTTGACTATAATTAATAAAATCCACAAGAAGAGAGACCATTACTTATTCACTGATAGGCCTGCCCCTGGCATCTAGAAAATTCTCATTACATATGTGTTGAATAAATAAACCCTAATGGTAATTCCTACAATAGAAGTTATGATAATCTGAGCCATTGTTCAAATTGTCACTGTGCCACAGAGATAAACATTGTAAAATGTGTTCGCTTGAAAAAAGAGTCAGAGAAAATGCAGGGAAAATATAAGGGAAAAAAATCAGAGAAAACTTCACCCTAGCAGTCCTTTCAAATACAAAATTCAAATTCAGAAAAATCTTTACATTATTTCTCTTTACATAAATGAAATTCTTTAAAGGACTATCCTACGGCATACTAAAGACCCCTAAGTAATTCTCCAGAGCAGGAGAAATGGATGGGTGAGGGTGTGTCTTAGTCAAAATATATGACTTATGTCTGTTAGCTAGCCTTTGGATATTTTTATTGCATTTTAATGCATATGGTTGTAGTTAATTTAAAATATCTTCAATCAATAAAGTTATTAAATATATATAGTCCCATATTGCTCATGGATTCTTTTTTTATTTTTCAAAATTAGAATCACACTTTTGTTGCCAAAATTCGGCCTCGCTCTGTCTACTGGTGCCCAATAGAAATGCAGAGACAGAGGTTTGGGCAAAGGAGAAAAAAATAGCTTTATTGCTTTGTTAGGCAAGGGAGGTCGGATCTAATCCCTGAAAGAGTGGGCCTTCCTTTGGGAGAGATTAGGACATGGTTTTATAGTTTGAGGAATGGAAAATGAGGCCATAGATAAGGATCAGAACATATGCAAGTTTACATTCTTCTTCAGAGTTGGTATATAGTGGCCCAGGGATTGGTTCTGGTGGTCCTTCTTTTTGGATTGAAGAACACTTCTTCAAGTAGTTAACATCTTTCATTTGCTGGGGATTTTAGTTCTACAGAAGAACTCAAAGATATTTTTTTTTTTTTTTTTGTCTTTTTGCCTTTGTAGAGCCGTACCCACGGCATATGGAGGTTCCCAGGCTAGGGGTCTAACAGGAGCTGTAGCCGCCGGCCTTCGCCACAGCCACAGCAACACGGGATCCGAGCCGCGTCTGCAACCTACACCACAGCTCAGGGCAACGCCGGATCCTTAACCCACTGAGCAAGGCCAGGGATCGAACCCGCAACCTCATTGTTCTTAGTCGGATTCGTTAACCACTGAGCCACAAAGGGAACTCCCTCAAAGATATTGTTATATATATTCCATGTGGATATTCCTTATACTCATTCCTGCCCCAAGGCTCCACCGTGTTTTCTTGACTCCTTCTGCCTTGTCTCTGAATCCCTCCCTTACCTGATTAGCAGCTGTTTGAACCTGCACTTTGGAACTCAGGGAAGGTCACAGAGGCTGAAAAATACTTACTTCCTACAAACAAGCAATAGGGGAGAAAATATTGTGTGCCCAGAAGCCCACAGAGTCCTGCTCAGTTTCAGTCTTGGAAATGGAATACTTGGGAACAGAGAAAGTTGTAATGATCTCTATATGTGAAAAGACATAAAATCTGTGTTGACTTTGAAAGAGGGATAGAACTTTCCAAGCAGACATGACCAGTGGAATGTTAGACAATCTTGTTTTTAAAAAGCCCATGCATAGGTGCAGAGGCTTGAAAGATGTTGATGGGCTGGAGTATTAACAAAATGGGGATGTGTTGCCTTAGCAAACTTAAAGGAAAGGGATGACTAAAGTAAGAGTGGAGAGATAGTGAGGGCCAAGACTTTGAAATGTATTATCTGCTGTTTTGAGGAATTTAATACGTATACATGTAGAAGGTAGGAAATGGCTATATATGTATGGTCAAAAGCTCTTCTCCATGAAAATTTTTCAATTTCAGTGAAATTTTTCCAACACTCTAACTATATGATATGTTGCCATATGCTTGGCAATTACAAGGCTGAAACTTTCTCCCTCCCATTTTTATCGCCCTTATGTCATTTCTCTGTTGTAATTTCCATAATATCAGGTCAAAAATGTAAGAATTTACGTGGTGTCTTAAATGGGTAATTTCACCTTCTAATCAATATTCCAACCATGCCAGTATTTAATGGCGAGGCAGAGAAGACAACAATATTGATATGCATCTTTCCCTCCTAGACAGATTTTCTGTCTAAATTTGTATGCCCCATAATGGAAAAAGGAAGATATGGAGAAATGACACATTTTGTGGTCAGGAAAATAGTAAAAAAAGGGAAAGATCAAATCTCTCTTCTGAGAGAGAACCAGGTTCAAGATATGAATAAATGTGCTCAGAGTTAATGAAAAGTAATTCACTCCGCCACACTGTTTCAGGACAGAGTCCAGATTCATTCCTAGAAAATGCTGAGGAAAAGGAAAAGGTTAGTAACTTTCTGTTTTAAAAAAAATGTGAAAAAAATCTCTAAGATGTAGAAAATTGTATTTTAGATCATGGAAATGTTAATGTGTTTTAGGATGCAGATGTTAGTGACACACAGACATGTTATCACTACTTGCAAATTATTATTTTTGCAAATGTTAATGAGAAATAAAGAAGTGAACTTTGTGTACGTCATAAAAAGTGTCTTTAAAAGGGGAGAGGCAAGGGGGTAACTTAACTTTGAAAATGAGGATCATCTTTAAGACTAAAGGTAAAAGGAGCTGCACATAAGCATGGTACTCCAGGGTGATCAAGCTGTTTTCCACAGGGGCATGGGTTCACAATTCTGGTACTGTTATACATGTGTATGGGATGGGACAATTAAGTGAAAGAAGCCAGATTTCTTATGCTTAGAATGGGAATTTATAGATAACCAAGCAGAGGAGGCTAGAATGATCCATGTGGTGATGAATTATAGCTGGAGACTGCAGTACGAACTCATGTTTAACATAATATGGATATAGATAATTATATCTATATACATATAGATTTGTGTGTGTAGTTGAGTACTGTACAAGCATGTATGTCCTTGCTTTGTAAGCTGAGGGCCCTAAAAGTAACACCCCATTAGTCCTGAGCACATTTATTCATAGCTGGATTTCTAACACCGTTCTCCAATAAAAGGGACCAGAGATACCCATAAAGATGGTTGATTCAAGGACTGGGGCAGGAAATACACAAGAGGGAACAATGAGGCTGAAAAAATCCTGTCATGTCAGAAATAAAGGAAGCGCTCAAAAAATTCCCACAAAAAAACCCAAAACCCTCAAAACCCCCACCACATTGAAGATGGAATGTCAAAGGGACACGAAGCCAATTGAAAGAAACCACAATGGACAAAGATGGAACAGTTTGATCAAAATAAAATTTAAAATCTAATTATATTGGAATATAATCCAAATTGAAATAAACACCTAATGTCTACAAGGTCTGTTATTAGTCAATTAATAAATGCAAAGGAGCCAACAGATCTCCTACACAGAAGAATTCGAAAGAATTTATGTAGCTACTCTCTTCTCAAGAAGAGGGAGTATGATTTCCATTCCTTATGCGTGAGTTCTTCCAAAGAGTATGGAAAGGAAAGGAGGAAAGAGAGAAAGTTTATATAGGAGAGACCTGACACAAACTACTTTAGTCAAGTGGATCAAGCTCAATATCAATAACGGTAAAACTTACTGTTTATTAAGAACTCTTGATATAACATGATGAAAATGATATTTTACTTGCATGATTTCTCTTCTAAACCCATAACCCCGGTTTAATCAAGAGAAAGATATCAGACACATTCTAATAGAGGTGCATCCTAGAAAATACCTGAGTAGTAATCCTCACATCTCCTCATATTTATCAAAAACAAGGAAAGTCTGATAAACTATTGCAGCCAAGAGGAGCCTAAGAAGGCATGACTGGTAAATGCAATGTGGTGTGTTGAATGGAATCCTGAAACAGAACAAGGACTTTAAGTGGAAACTAAGGAGATCTGAATAAACTACAACATTTAGTTTTTAATATATTGATGCTGGTTGTGAATTGTAACAAATGCACTTATATAAGCTATGAGGGGGATAGGGAGAGTCTTAGTACTGTCTTACTTTTTCTGCAAACATAAAGCTCTTCTAACAATAAAGCCTATTAAAGTAAATTCAAGGAATGTTTATGAACATAGAGCAAAAGTAGTGAGCAGACAAGTAGGGAAATGGCCATGTCATTTTTTTTGTTGCTTTAAAATAAACTCCAAGTAATTGCCATGGTTAAGAATGCTCAATACATTTTATTTGATTGATTAAGTGAGTGAATGAATGGGCAAATGGATGGCAAATATATAGCATGCTGCTTCCAGGTTTCCATTACCTTCCCTTGATAGAATCCAATTATTGGTGAGTTTTGTTTTTTTTTTAAACACATTGCTTGAACATGACCTTAGAATCTTTTCTTTAATTCTCTCCTGGCTTTCTCAAAATTCAAATGAAGATGGTCACTGTTTAATTGTGGGTTTTTGAAATTCTTGGCAAGAATGAATTAGTCTTTCCCAGACTAAGCACTAACTAAGTGCTACCTGAAGTGGTTAATAAAAAGCAAATAAGACCATGTGGCTTGTCTGTTATGTGAATCAGAGAACGTAATAAAGGAGGTTGAAGTAAATATATATTGAATATTTACCATATAAAACTATTAATTTTAAAAATTAAATACTACTCAAAGCGTGACATAATCCTTTCATGCAAGGCACAGAAATCTTTGACACAGTTCTAATGCTTTTTTGCTAGAGTTGTGGGTTAGGGTAAAAAAAAAAGTCAAAACAAATTTTATACTTAAACAACATCTGGTCTATCTTTATGGATAAACCACCTGCCTATGAAGTGTCACTAATAACAAATTATTGTGTAGCAAAAGTGATAAAAATTCTCAGGATCCAGAGGAAGTAGGAAGCAAAGTAACCCACATTCATTGGATATAGAGGAGAAATAGCTGACTTAAGAAGTAGATTCTATTCCCTTAGTTTCTGCAAAAAAATGATCAATTTGTATTGCACACAATGTTTATTAAAAGAGGATATTGTAAAGCATCCTACCTACACCACAAACTTTGAAGATTCAGAGAAATTTTGCACAAAACGTACATCTATATTTCAATTTTAAAAATGCAAGAGTTGGAGTTCCCTTCGTGGCTCAGTGGTTAACGAATCGGACTAAGAACCATGAGGTTTCGGGATCGATCCCTGGCCTTGCTCAGTGGGTTAAGGATCCGGGCGTTGCCGTGAGCTGTGGTGTAGGTTGCAGACGCAGCTCGGATCCCGCGTTGCTGTGGCTGTGGCGACGGCCGTCGGCTACAGCTCCTGTTAGACCCCTAGCCTGGGAACCTCCATATGCCGCGGGTGTGGCCCTAGATAAGACAAAAAAAAAAAAAGCAAGAGTTCCCATCGTGGCACAGCAGAAACAAATCCTACTAGGAACCATGAAGTTGTGGGTTTGATCTCTGGCCTGGCTTAGTGAGTTTAGGATCTGGAGTTGCCGTGAAATGTGGTGTAGTTCACAGACGCAGATGTGGCTTGGATCCCATGTTGCCGTGGCCCTGGCATAGGCAGCGGCTACAGTTCCAATTGGAGCCCTAGCCTGGGAACCTCCATATGCCTCGGGTGTGGCCCTAAAAGACAAAAATACCAATAAAAATAAAAAATTAAAAAAAAAGATCTCTAGAAATTTCCCTTTAAAGTACATTAACATTCTTCCTTCCTTCCTACTTTCCTCTTCACTACTTATATTATCCTTATAACACAATTAAATGCAAGCAAAAGGCTTTATGATACTGTAAAGCTGGGCAGGGTTGGGTTTTAAGAAAGGTGAGAGAACAGGAGTGGTAGCAGAATCTACGGGTAAGGGATCGAACCAGAAGATGCCGGGCTGGACTGGAATCTTTAGCGGAAACCCCGAAGAGTCCTGAATAAGAGGCTTTCTGGAACTGGGGGAAGGTAATGGAACAGGAAGAGAACGTCAAAGAGAGTAGGCCAAAGTCACAGAATGGGGAGGGCCTGCCATAGGATAAATGTTTTACCTATAATATTTACTTTTAGCCCTTAAATATTAAGAATGATACTGGAATTGTTTTTGCAGATAATGTGGTATTATTAGAGGTGTGGGTAATTGTCCAGTTTAACACTGTGGTAAGTGATGGAGGCAGTAGTCAAGCCAGACTTTGTGGGCAAAGCTTTGCTCAGCTCATGATGTATTTAGGGACTCTGGCACCTAGATGCTCTATGTATTTATGCTTCCACTCAACAATTGGCAATATCCACATCCATCTTCTGTCATCCTTGTGTTGACCCTTAGAGAGAACTAGAAGGGTCTTCAAGAATACACAGTTGAGTCCTGCCTTGAGGACTTAAAGGTTTGAGAGGATAAAATATGAAATTGATCTATCATTCCTGTTTAGCATCTCCAAATCTTTTTTTTTTTTAATTTTATGGCTACACCTGTAGCATATGGAAGTTCCTGGGCCAGAGGCAGAATCACAGCTGCAGCTGTGACCTATGCCATAGCTGTGGCAATGCCAGATCCTTTAACCCATGGCACTGGGCCAAGGATTGAACCTGTACCTCCTCAGTGACCTGAGCCATTGCAGTCAGATTCTTAACCCACTGTGCAATAGTGGGAACTCCTAGAATCTCCAGCTTTTAATCATCTTTGATTTCTAAGAAGCTTTCTCCTCTAGTAAACTTTCGATAAATATTATCTCTTCCAACTGTGATGGAGTTAATTGAATCCCATGTGAACTACAACTGTAATCTGGAACACACATGATGTTTGCTCCTCTTTTGCATATGTTTTCTCTTATAAAGACCTGAGAATCTCTAGGAAATATCTCTGTCTTTGCACAAGAGCTTTCAAATGGCATGTCCAGGGACTAACAGCACTGCTATTCCTTGACAAGATTTTTACCTGTCCTTGGAGAAAATAACAAGAGGAAGATACTAATTTTCTACCACCTTAAAGATTGCCTTTTATTATTAAATAATGGTTTTTACTTTCTGTCTTCTTTGGAAAAAACAAAAAAAAATATATTACCAACATTTTGGATGTTTTCTGTAGTGTGATTATGATTTTAATCTATGACATCCTGTTGCATATGACATTAGTGTATTGACAGAGACTTGAGTTTGGGTCATATTCTATAGCATCTCGTTGTGTAAGCATAAATAAAACATTTAATTTCTCTGAAATTCAACTTCTTTGTATATAAAATATGGGTAATCACACTACTTATAAAATAATAAATGTAAAATATATGAGTGCCTGAAAGGAAAGAAATTATAAGTAAATTAGGTATTATAATTTCCACAGGTCTAAAACCTAATGCTAGTGTCTGGTGTGTGCTGAAGCAAAATAAAAATGTTTGCACTGTATATACATTCTGTGGGGATCAAATAATAGCAAATATATTCATTATAGCAAAATAGTCAAAGTTAGGGAGTTAAAGTCATTTTCAACTCAGCTCTTACTCTTCTCACCTGCAATCCAGAATCACATGATTTATGTAAAATCCATATTCAAATTCTTCCTGATCCAGAGACCGTGAATGAAAATGTAATTTCACAATTCCATTGAAAATTTACTATGTTAGTTTATAAAGTTGGATCACAGACTACTGTGCTAAATTGATGGCAAGTTGAAAGCAAGGATCTAGAGGAATTTCCCACCTATGCTTTCAAACACCAGTCTGATGAAATGTACTCCCCACCGTCCTGTAGTTCTTTTTCTGCCTTCATTCCCAGAGCTGGAGAGAAAAGTATGAAGTGAAAAAAACTTCCTGAGTCATGCAGTGTATATGTCAGACTTTCATTGATTGATAGTAAAAAGTGCACATGAGTAATTTGAAGTCATCAGGAAGCAGGTGAGCAAGGGACGCAATAAACCTACTTAGAATTGATGTTTTATTTAATGAGGACCCCTTGGGTTCATATTAAAAGCAAGTCCTGTCTTTCTGCAAAGATTAGTCTCATTCAGCAGGGTACTCAGATGCTCATGCTAGTTGGCAGCAGTTTGTAGTTCTAATAAGCCTGGGACTGAAGAATGAAGAGGGATGCTGACAAACTTTGCAATCGCTAATAATTAGAATTTGCATAATGGTAACAACATTTACACCTCCTGCTCTTTTGGCCTACAAATAATTGGATAAAGTATGATTGAATAATTAGCCAGAGTTAACCTAAGACCAAAGGTTAGGGAAAAAAAGAGAAATATTATCAAGCTTTAATAATCAGAACAGACTTGGCATAGAAACAAATACATAGACCAATGGACCATAGCAGAAAGCCCAGAAATAAATTCAACTAAATTCAACTAATTTTGGAAAAAGACACCAAGAGTACACAATCAGGAAAGGATAGTCTTTTCAATAAATGGTTCTGGGAAAAATAGAGACCCATGTACAAAAGAATAAAGTTAGACTCATCTTATACCACACACATATCAACTCAAAATAAGTTATTTAAAACATATTACTATTTTTTTTTCGCCACACCCGTGGCATGTGAAAATTCCTTGTCCAGGGATTGTACCTGTGCCATAAAAGTGAGCCAAGCTGTTGTGGTGACAATGCCATATCCTTAACCCAGTCACCACAAGGGAACTCACCAACTCAAAATAAATTAAAGACTTTAATGTAAGACCTGAAACCATAAAACTCCTAGAAGATTGGTATTGGCGATGATTTTTTTTTTGGATCTGACAACAACAGCACCAGCAACAAATGTAAAACAAGTGGAAAAATATCAAATATCAAAAGAAAAACTTCTGCACAGTAAGAAGCAAACAACAACATGAAAAGGCAATCTATGGAACAGGAGAAAATATTTTGCATATATCAGATAAGGGGTTAATGTCCAAAAAATATAAAAGGAAATTTTAAATGCATTAGCAAAAAAAAAAAAAACACCACGTAACCCAGTTAAAATCGTCAAAGGAATAGGCATTATTCCTTGAATAGGCATTATTCTAAAGAGCATACAAATGGCCAATAAGTCTAGCAAAAATGTTCAGCATAAAAATATTTTAAAAAATAGAAGTAAAGTACAACTGGAGGAAGCGAGATTTGAGTAGAAGGATGATGAATGAAAATTGTGCACAGGGTAATGTTTAGAATGTGAAGGGCTTTCCTTCTTCCTTACACGCAGCAGGGAGAAAATGAACTTGATTGATTATTCCAATTTATAGGTTTTAGGACCACATGCAGGCTATGTACATTTGTGTATTGGGGAGATGAAATCAAAGGTTCCATTCACAGCTGTGAAATAAGAACGTGAATTCTTAAGTATTTTTCTATCCTTCAGTTTTCATTTAGTTCTGGCCTTCTTTTGCTTTGAATCTCATTTATCCATGTGTGTATATGTGTGCGTGCGCATTTTCATCACTGTTTAGATCTCTTGTTACTTGAGTCAGTCAGAAGTGGGTAAGAGCTCAATATTTAGACATGACTGAGGGAAAAAGAGAGGGTCTATTGGCTTTCTCACCGTAGAGTGAGTCCACACAGTTTACCAATGGTATTTGCAAAGGCCATTGTCAAATAATAAAACTTGGTATTTTATGTGCTGCTGTTCTTTCTGTGTATAACTTGCTCAATATCCTCTTAGAAGAGAATGACTAAGATCAAGATAGTTTCGGTCAGTTCCTGTCCCCTTGAAAATAACAAAACTATGAACATCTGTAAGATTGATTTTCTATTCACGTTTCCTGAGTTGGCTAGGTGACTGAAGCCCAGTATGCCCCCTGCTCCAGGGGAGGGGTAAAAAAAAGTGCCCTTTATTTTTGTCTCCCTCCTTTTCCTCTGGCACAGAGCATTTTATTTGCACAGGTTTCCATGCATTGCAGTGGGAAGATCCAGTCCTTAGACTTCGCGATGATGAAATGCACAGGCCTGATGAGGTACTGAAAGTGAAAATAAGACCATTATAAACAGATCCAAACTTTTAATATCAGAGGAAGAATAGATATGCTGGAGAAGGTCTCACTAACTTTTGATAAAATATTGATGCAAAACAGCAATCTTGGGATAATGAAAGAAAGAAAGAAAGGAAAGATACACTTGTGTTGGAAAAAATAACTTTCCAGTAGGTCATTCCCCTAAAACATCACAAGCAGTGTCTCACTTATTCTGATGTGCTGAAGAAATGAGAAAGGGCTAGAATATGATCTGAATACTATGTAGGTTTCAGAGAGGCACTGAAGAAAGGGTTAACTTTTCATGAGTAATGCAGATGAGTTTTGGAGAAAAATCTAAAGGTGTTTTCAAAAAGAAGCGATTTCTTTTTAAAGAACCAGATGGTGGGTGTGAAGAAATGTTGCTCAAGGGATAGCAAGCAGATTAGCCCAGGCTTTGGGTGGGGATGGTGAGACTCAGAGTTAACTTTAATGGTCGGCTCAGCAGTACTCAAATTCTTTATAAAATTACACTGTGGAGCCCTTCGTTTACTCACTGAAGCAAAACCTTTCCAGGCAATTCTGAGTAATAGACACGGGTACAAACACTAAGATTGATACCTCCACATCTTATGTGTGACACTGACAAATGAAAGTATCCAGATACGGACGCCAGTACAGATCTAGGAAATGTCATACCGAGGACATTACTAGCATCTTAGGGCATTAAGTCTGTAGAAGATACTGAAGAGGGATGTGTCAGTGGCCATCACCTGGACAAGGACATCACGTAGGAACGGAGACGTAGGGTTACACCTGGAACCTAAATTCAGAGGCAGAAAGTTTCAAATAGGCTTTTACTAATTGATCTAAACAAATGTTTCTAAATGTTATTTCTTTAGCACTAGTTTTTTTTTTTTTTTTTTGTCTTTTTGCCTTTATGTAGAGCCGCACCCACGGCATATGGAGGTTCCCAGGCTAGGGGTCTAACATGAGCTGTAGCCCCTGGCCTTCGCCACAGCCACAGCCACGCGGGATCCGAGCCGCGTCTGCAACTTACACCACAGCTCACGGCAACGCTGGATCCTTAACCCACTGAGCAAGGCCAGGGATCGAACCCGCAACCTCAAGGTTCTTAGTCGGATTCGTTAACCACTGAGCCATGAAGGGAACTCCTCTTTAGCACTAGTTTTACTACCATAAAAGGAAGAAGGATAGGTCATAGGCGCAGAGTTTGAATATCACCTAGTGAACTCCCATTTTCTTTTCCATTCTTATTTCCACTTTACACTTTACACTTTCACTAGTTTAGGCTAAGGATATAAAAATGCCTATCACAAGACCATATGGTATTGCTTACTAGATCAGTAAGAGGGGAGATAATTCTATAAGCTTGCTTTTGTCTTTTTGCTTGTTTTCATATGGAGTTTCTAATTTAATATATAGTTCTTATGAACCTGTTATGTAATATTTCAAGACTTGGCTTAAGAAGCAGCAAAATAATAAAGCAAAATGCTATTTGATGAACTCACGTAAATATCATTAGCAGAAATAACTAATTAACACCTTTGAGAGCTAAAAGAATTTCTCTTTGTAAAATTCCTATTTTAACTCCATTCAAAACAAACATTTTTATTGTAGTGAAATACACATAACATTTTAAACTTTTTTTTTTTTTAAGGCCCACAGCTGTGGCATGTGGAAGTTCCCAGGGTAGGGGCTGAATTGGAGCTGCAGCTTCTGGCCTGCACCACAGCCACAGCAATACAGGATCCAAGGCACATCTGCAACCTACACCACAGCTCAAGGCAGCACCAGATCCTTAACCCACTGAGCAAGGCCAGGGATCAAACCTGTGTCCTGATGGATACTATTCAGATTCATAACCATTGAGCCACAATAGGAATTACTTGAATATTTTTAGTGTAGAAATCAGTGGCATTTATTATATGCACCATTTTGTATAGTCATCTCAACTTTCTTGTTGAAATGAAAAAAAGATTTTTATCACCAGGAAAGGAAACCCTGTTCCCATTAAGGAACTCACATTCCTTCCTCCTCACTGTGCCTGACAAACGCTAATCTGATTGCTATGTCAATGGATTTGCCTCTTCTTGGTGTGTCGTATACATAGAATCATGCAGTTGTCTTTTCTATTTGACTTTTTTCAAATAATGTAATGTAGTCAGAATTTATCCGTGTTGTACTCTGTAACAGTACATCATTTCTTTTTATGGCTGAATATATTCCATTGCATTGTTAACCAAGAATTCCAAGAAAAAATATCTGGTTTACTTGGGACTTGGTAGAACTGCACTCAGTGAGACACAGATTTAAGAAGCACATGAGCTATATTCCCTGGACTACAAAATGGGGGAAGCTTACAAAGGGAAAAAAAAAAAAAAAACCTGAAAGGATACATAACATGTTTGTCAAGGATTAGGATTGGTGCAGGCAACAAGTAAGGGTACCTGTCAAGCAAAGATATGTTGGAGCTCAAAATAACTAAATAACTGCAAAGGAGGGTGGGGATGTGTGGTGGAGACTTTGAAACTACAAGGCTGCAGCTAGCAACTGCTACCAGACTTTGTTTCAAAAATTGTTGGTGAGTCCTGGAGTTTAATACAGTTCAGAAAATTCAGGTTCTCAGTAATGCAGGAACATGTTTGAAACTACGCTCCATTTTGGATGCCTGAACCATAGTTACTCTATTTTGATTTTTTAAAAATACGATAAATTTATGTCCCCATCAAGTATGTACTACATTTTGTTTATCTACTCATGAGTTGATGGACATTTGAGGTGATTTCTACTGTTTGACTATTGTGAATATTGCTGCCAAGAGCACTCTTGAAGGTTTTTCTTTAAATTCCTTTTGTGTCTCTACGCTGTCGAACCCAAGTTTTTGTGTCTGATGGACAGTGAGGCCAAACAAACTGAAATATTGGAGCATGGAGCAGAGACAGGTTTATTGCAGAGCCAAGCAAGGAGAAATGGGAGCTTGTGCTCAGAAAGCCCAATCTTCTTCATGATTTTTGAGGAAGACTTTTTATAGACAACATCTGGGAGGGGCTACCCGTGCGTAACCTTCCTCTGATTGGTCGGTGGTAAGGTAACAGGGTAGTAGTGTTGCAGCAGTCCCACTCATCAGCTTTCTGGTTCCAACCAATCAGAGCCCACATCCTTGTGCTTAGCCTGAAGTTACCATCTTCCACCTGGGTTGAGGTCCTAATTCCTGTAGAAGAACCTGGAGATAAGTATCAGATTGTTATTCATACACTCCCCCTGCAGAAGGGACCGGGACCCTGCCCCATGATGCATTGCTATTTCTTTGCATTCCCTCATTCCTCTAATTAGTAACTGGTTGAATCTGCCCTTTGGATCTCGTGGAAGGTCTAGGAGGCTGAAACCTTTTTGCTGCGATGAAGAAATGAGGGACGAGGAAGGTTTTTGTACTCATGTGAGCCTTACAGGGTCCTGTGCAGCTTCATTTATATAAGAGTAAAACTGCTCATTTGCATGGTTACTCAAAATTTCATTTTTTGAAGAATTTCTAAGCTGTACTACACAGTGGCTGCACAATTTTAAATTCCTGACAGCAATGTATGAGGCTTACAATTTCTCCGTATCCTTTTCAATATATGATTATTTTTCCATTTTTTAAATTAAAAAAGTTATTTATAGTCATTCTAGTAAGAGTGAGATTTTATCTAATTTTAGTTTTGATTCATATTTCCCTAATAACTAATGATCCTGATAATTTTTTTCATGTACTTGTTTGTCATTTGTATATATGCTTTGGGGGAAATGTCCATTCAAATCTTTTGCCTAAATTTTATTTGGCCCATTTTTTTTTTCTTTATTGCATTATATGGACTGATTTTCATATGTTGTAGCACTTGCATTCCTGGGAATGGTCCCACTTAGCTATTGTGTGCAGTCAGCTTAATATGATTCTGGATTCATTTTCCTAGCATTTTCTTGAATATTTTAACTCAATAATTTTTCTGTCTCCAGGACATTTATCACACCCAAATAGTGGTTTCCTGTCAGTCTGGAGGTTCCTGCTTTTCTCTGTCTGCTCACGGACCTTATTATTTGCATGATGTGTGGATTCCTGCCATCTGACCCCATCCTCCCCTTTTTCTGTTCATACCTAGTTATTTGCCCACTGTAACAAGGAGACTAGTAGCAACCTTGCTGTACGTGCTTGGTTGCATGTATCTCCCGCCTTCACCAAAATCACATATATACTGACATTCCCCCTACCTTTGGAGTGGTTTTTTTCAAAGCTATCTGAAATGCTTCCTTGCAGGTTATAGTCCTCGTTTTGCCCAAAATAAAATCTGTGTGAACTTTATAAACGCACACACACACACACACACAACCTACTTGTAACCTGGTTATAAGACTACTCAGTTTTTCAGTTTACTCTGGTTTTGTTTGTTTGCGTTTTTCCAGAAATTTCTCCATTTCATTAGTTTGTTAATATACAATTGTTTGTAGTCTTCTTTTATGATTCTTTTTTGTTTTTGTAAGGTCAGTAGTAATATCTTCACTATTATTTCTTATTTTAATAATTAAATCTTCTCTTTTTTATTCTTAGTCTAGCTAAAGATTTGTCAATATTGCTGGACTTTTCTAAGAACCTACTTGTGGTTTTGTCACTTTTCTGTATTGTTTTTCTTATTTCCTATATTTAAGCTCTGACCTCTATTATGGCTTTTATTCTGCAAGATTTGGTTTTACCTTGCTCTTCTTTCTGTAGTTCCTTAAGGTATAAAGGTAGATCACTGTGTTGAGATCTTTATTATTTTTTTTAATATAGGCATTAATAGGAATAAGTTTTCCTCTGAGCATTGCTTTTGCTGCACTCCATATGTCCTTTTTTTTGTAGTTTTCATTCATTCAAAATTATTTTCTAATTTCTCTTGTGACTTCTTTGTGATCCATTGATTTTTTTGAGATAGTTTTATTTAATTCCACATAATCTTGAATTTTACAATTTTCCTTCTCTCATTAATTTCTGGATTCATCCCATTGTGATGGGGCAAAATACTTTGTATGTGATTAGATAAAATACTTTCAATTTTTCTCAACTTATTAATAATTGTTTCATGACCTATTCTGAAGGATGTTCCATGTGCATGTGAGAAGAATGTACATGCCTCTGGTGTTGAGTAGAGTGATCTGTATCTGTCTCCTAGGTCTAAGAAGCTTATAACGTTGTCCAAACGGTGGGACTCCAAGGCCTCTCCAAGAAGATAAACTCAAAGAGTCTCAGAATGTCAGTGTTGCTGGAACAAAAATTACCAGACCGTGGAGCTCTCTGGTGGCTCAGTGGGTTAAGAATCAGACATAGTAGCCCTGAGTATGAGGGTTCAATCCCTGGCCTCACTCAGAGGGTTAAGGATCTGGTGTTGCTGCAAGCTGCAGCATAGGTCAGAGGTGCAGCTCAGATCCAGTGTTGCTGCAGCAGTGGCTGTGGCTAGAAGCTGTAGCTCAGATTCAACACCTAGCCCAGGAACGTCCATATACCACAGGTGTGGCCCTTAAAAAAAAAAAAAAGACGAATACAAAGCCCTTATCTTCCCTTCCAGTCCATTAAAATTGTTCCAGAGTTCTTGAGCCCCTGCTGAGCGACATGGCCTATTTCACTCCTGCCCCACATAAGGAAAAGTATTCCGCCCACTCCTCTCCCCAGTCCTATGGGAAAGTATCTGTCCTTATCCCATCAGCAAACATACCCTGAGACCTCCCCTCTCTCCTTTGTTCCTGGGCTATGAAAAGAGATGTGGTTATGCTGTGGGCGGCTCTCTCTGATCATCAGGAAGTTGGCCCACTGTGCTGGCAGTGTTTATCATCTCAGTAATCTCATCTTTGTCTTTACCTTGCTCTGAATCTGGAAATACTTTTCCAGCCCACGCATGAGCCATAACACAAATCTATTTCTGTGCTTATTCTCTATTACAGAACAAAAGTACAGTACCAGAGAAGTGACAAAATAAAAATATAATGATACTGCTTTTTCTATTTACTTGTGTAACCTTCACAAGTGATAATTATTTCTTCTCAGCGCTTGAGAAGCTGTCCTTCCTTTTTCAGCTTGAAAGACACTCTGTAGCATTCCAGTGTAGTGAGTCTACCAGCAACTAACTCCCTCTGCTTTTGTTGTCTTAAAGTCTTTGTCTTGTAATTGCAATGTCTGGGTCTCTCAGGGGCAGTTTCTACTAATATTTTTTTCTAGTGAATAAGTCACACTTTCTTGTCTCATTTCACGCTTTATAAGTTCTGTTGAAAACAAGACATTTTGAATATTATAATGTGTAACTCTGTAAATCAGGTATTTCCCCTCCCCAGAATTTGTTGTCACCGTTTGTTTCAGTTTGGAATGGTCTGTTCTTTGTGCTTTGACTTTTCTAAGGAATTTTGTGAGGATTCTCTCTATCCATCCTTGTGTGTGGTCATTAACATTTCCATTTTGTGACCTAGTAGTGTGTTGACAAGCATTTCCTGGAATTCCTGGGGTGGGAGGCTGAAGCTCATCTCTCCTGGTCTCTGCAGGTGTATCTGTGTTGTGGTTCTTCCACAGCAGTGCTCAGCAAAGCCATTGGTAAGTATGCTTTAGTTTTCACTCCCTGTTCATGTAATACCAAAGGCTCAGCCAGAGATGACAGCTTTGAGTTTTCTCATGTCTTTTCTGAAGATGTGTCCAGCTCTGTGCATGTATATGACTTTCTACATTCTTCAGTATATGAAAGCACTTTTTCAAAATGACATTGCCCCCATTTATCTTTTCATTAAGCACTTGTTTGATTGTTGTAAATTATTGATTCGATTTTTTTAAGTATATACCAGCATAATCATTTCTTTAGTGGAGGGATAAAGACTAATTTCTTGGCCAGAATTGATTTGAGAATGGCTGACTAAAAGATATCTTAACAAATAGTACTGTTATAAAGCTTAAAAGCAAAAACAAAAATAATCAAAAAATATTAAAAATTAAATATTGCGAGCAATTTTAAAACTGTAATATTCTAGTTTTTTCAGCTTTATTGAGATGTAATTGACATATGATATTGTGTAAAATTAAGATGTTGCATTGATAGATATATTGCAAAATGACTATCACATAGTGTCAGCTAACAACTTCATCATGTCATATAATTACCATTTATTTTGGGGACAAGAATATTTAAAATTTACTCCTTAGCAACTTGTAAGTATATAATACACTATTTTACACTATAATCACCTTGCTCTACATTAGCTCCCTGGAACTTATTCATCTTCCAACTGGAAATTTTACCTTTTTTTTGGTCTTTTTAGGGCCACCATGCTGGCATATGCAATTTCCCAAGCTAGGGGTCGAATTGGAGCTGTAGCTGCTGGCCTACACCACAGCCACAGTCATAGCAAATCGAGCTCTGAGCCATTTCTGTGACCCACACCACAGCTCAAGGCAATGCTGGATCATCCCTAACCCACTGAGTGAGGCCAGGGATGGAACCTGCAACCTCGTGGTTCCTAGTTGGATTCATTTCCTCTGCACCAGGACGGGAACTCCTACCTCTTTATGCATTTTTCTGTCAATGAAAACTTTGGTAGTTTCTGTGTTCTAATCATGGTGAATAATACTGCAAGGAAAGGGAGGCTTGTTTTCTTTCTACACATGCTCTGCAGCTGTCTACTAGGGCTCATCCTGGCTGCAGCCCTCAGGAGCAGGCACAGGGAGTGGGTCATGGGCAGAAGGAGGTGTGGGTAAAAGGAAGAAGAATTGGTGGATGAAGTTTTCCCAGCAACTCTTGGGCCAGTTTCCTGATGGAGTACACACCCCTGTCAGCAGTGACCGTGTCCTTTAGGGCCCTCTAAAAATGCCAACTACTGGTCTCCCGAACTTCTTCACCCCAGTGATGGGGTGCCTGATTTAAAACTCTGGAGGTTGCAAGAGAAAAACGAGTCTTTTTGGCAGTGCCCCACACAGCTGAGAAACCCAGGGTTCACCCACTTGCTTTACTGCAGCAGAAATCACAGACTGAGAAATTCTTACTTCGCTAACTTGGGGGAGGGGTGACGCGGGCAAGGTCCTCTCCAGTGTATCCGAACTTGTGATTTTTTTTTTTTTTTTGCTCCAACATCATTTTGGAACTTCTCCTCTGAAACCTGGACTTCCACAAAGGCTCTCTCCTGCGTGGGTGACTCCAGTGGCTTTTGGACCATGGCTCCGAGATGCTGGAGCTGATTTACAGATTACTGCAAGGCCCACAGCTGGTATCAAGGACTCTCTGTCTTTTAGCCAATGAACAGGTGGGCGAGTCTCCTCCCAGGTCCCTTGGTATATGGTACTGTGCCCCCAACCCTGGCAGAGGTGTATTTATTTGCAAATAGTGCTGAATTTTTGTTGTTAAAAGGAGAGGCAACATAAGGGATATTTTATGCCGCCAGGATGCTGATGTCACTCTGAATGCAAAACAGGTTTTCAAATTGTGATCTGGTGGCATCAAAAATAATAGAACCCGGAGTTCCCTTGTGGCACAGAGGGTTAAATATCTGGCATTTTCACTGCAGCAGCTCAGGTGGCTGCTGTGGTGAGAGTTCAATTCCTGGCCTGAGATTTTCCCCATGCCCCGGATATGGCCCCCCTGAAAAAAAAGGATGAATAGAACTCATTTAGGATTAGTTGCAAGCATGAGAAGTACTGAGGAAAAAATATCTGTACCATCCACTCCCCACACTTAAAGTAACACTTTTATTTGTTTTTTAAAATATCTATATATGCACAATATACATGTATACATATGTGTGTATATATTATGTAAATACAAAAAAAATACGTTAGCCACAGAGGTAAAAAGGAAAAAGGAAGAAGAAAGATAGAGACTGAGAGCCAGGAAGAGAGAGAGAGAGATGTGGATTGAAAATTCAGCAGGTCACAAGGGGAGGGCAGCAGCAAAGCTTTATGTGGCACAACTGCCATATTTCTGTACGCTCCACTCGTTTTGTTGGATGTAACTCTTCTTGGTTCGAGAAAACTTGGTTTCAAATATTTTCTTCAACCAGTTTCAACAAATTGCTAGCTATGTGGTATAAGACGAGCTTCTCCAATAGTCCTCTGCAGAAGTAGTCCCTCAGGCAGTGTGGAATCCAATATGCTGCAGAAAATCTTTCTCTTATCTTATACATTCACTAAAAATGTAGGGGTATTAAGACCTCTGAGAAGTCTTTCCAGAAAGAGTGTTTTAAAACTCCCTTTGCACTAGTATTTGTCAAACTGACTTGATCGTTGCTAATTTTTTTAAGCAGGTAACAGCATTTAATCTAAATATCATACTTTGCGCAAACTCCATATTAGATCAGCAATCTCTCTATGCCTATGTGATGGATTTAAAATAACCACCCTCGTGTCCATATGCAGTGACAGTTTGGTAATATAATATGATAGGTCGTTATAGATTACAATATTTATATAAATAAAATTACTGTTAGGATAATCATGAATATTTTTAAAACATTACATTTCCTATTCTTTCTTTGTGGAGGCAGAATAGTGAGTGTGCAGAGGGTTCAGCCTTTGTTCAAAGATGAGTAAATAGTCCTTAAAAAATGAAATGCCTTACCTAAGACCTCGCAGCAGTAGCTAGCTGAATTAGAATGATAAGCCAGATCTCTTGACACTGGGAACAGAGTACTATTTATTTTTCTTCTTTGCCTCCATATGGTCACATGTCAAACCATTCATGCATAGAGCCGTTGGGGCAAGAAGTCTAGAAGCATTGTAAAACTAACTCTGTAGAATATTGCCTTGGAGAAAATTAGGAAAGAATCATAATTTAAAATTCAATTTAAGTATCCACACATAGAATATTATAATCAGAGATGAATGTAAAATGTGTTTAAAATATTTTAATTCCAAGTGTTTTAAAAGGAAAGTGTATGTTCTTGAATCAATGAACCGTAGTTATTTGAAAATTTGTGCTACTGGGTATGATCAATGGAAAAATCTAGATTAATGGGATGTTTCTGAAAGTGCCTAGACTACAACACTGATGTTTAATTTTTGACACTGGTCTCTAAATAATAAGGTTAATATATAATTCAAAAATGTGCTTTACCCATCCCCTATTCTCTGTTTTATCTTTTTGTTCATTTATTTTCTTTCAACCTTTTTATTTTATTTCTTTTGTTACTCATGGCCACCTCTGTTGAGGCGAGTTCCAGGTAAAAAGAAGAGTTTGGCTAAAAGGGAAACTGCAGTAGCAAATACTTCTGCTCTAGTTCTGAATGTGTTTGCAAAGTGACCGTTTCAAAGTGACATGAAAGACATTTAAGGGACAGACACAAGCAGATGAGAAGGAGGCTGCTTTGGGCAGGCCAAAACATGTTGGTATTTTTTGAAAAGCAAACAGTATTTCCCTGGGCTCTTCTGAAACTCAGAAAACTGAGCTAGAGGAACTGATCAGAGAAGTTCAAGAGCTCTAGTTCAGTGTCACGATCACTAAAAGGACCAAAAACCCAGAACTCAAAATATTCATTCTCTGAGGTTTTTATTGTCCGAACTGAAGAGTTTCTGATAACTGGATAGTGATCTATATAAATGGAGTATCTTTTAAAATAAACTAATGATTTACAAACAAAAATCAGGCTTAAATCTTTTTTAAAAAATACTTTCACCATCATTAGCTGTAATCCCAAGTATTTTCATGTTTTGTGAAGAAATAATGTTGCAATTTTTATAGAAAAATTCAGAACATTTTCTTAATTCTGTGAACACCCATGTGGCTTTGTTAACCATTTTAGTCTATGGGTCTAAGAATTGATCTGATCTGTACCTATAGCTAACACATCAGAAATGAATAAAAATAGAACCAAAACAAAAACAAAACACAAAGCAAAACTCATGACTTAACGTTAAGTAGAATTACTTTCATAGCCTCATTAAGTAAAAAAAATGGAGAGGAGTTCCTGCCATGGGACAGCAGAAATGAATCCGACTAGGAACCATGAGGTTGCGGGTTTGATCCTTGGTCTGGCTCAGTGGTTTAAGGATCTGGCGTTGCTGTGGCTATGGTGTATGCTGCCAGCTGTAGCTCCAATTCGACCCCTAGCCTGGGAACCTCCATATGCTGCATAAAAGAAAAAAGAAAAAAAAAAAAGAAAAAATGGAGAGAGCTGTCCTTTTCACAAGGAACTTCCTTCTTTTCTTCTTCTTCTTTTATTTCTTTTGGCTTTTTAGGGTCACACACCAGCATATGGAAGTTTCCAGTCTAGGGGTAGAATCCAAGCTATAGCTGCCAGCCTACACCACAGCTCACTGCAATGCTGGATCCTTAACCCACTAAGCCAGGCCAGGGATGGAACCCATATCCTCATGGATACTAGTCAGGTTCATTATCACTGAGCCATGATGGGAACTCCCAGAAAGTCATTTACATAAGAGGTACTATTGCCCAGATCTCAGCTGCCTCTGTGCACTGATGCCAAATAGAAACATGGAGACAGAGTTGGAGGAAACAGAAAAAGTAACTTTATTTGCCAGGCAAAGAGGGACCACAGCAGGCTAGTTCCTTAAGTTCTGTGCCCTGTGGAAGGTCTACACAGAACTAGCCTGCTGTGGTCCCTCTTTGCCTGGTCCTGCTGTTGTTCAAGGAGCAGGGCATGATCAGCTCCTCATTCTTCTTCTTTTTTTTTGGTTGTTTGTTTTTTTTAGGGTCGCGTCAGAGGCATATGGAGGTTCCCAGGCTAGGGGTCGAATCAGAGCTGTAGCTGCCTGCCTACACCACAGCCACAGTAAGGAGGGATCCAAGCCACCTCTGTGACCTACACCACAGCTCACGGCAACGCCGGATCCTTAACCCACTGAGAAAGGCCAGGGATTGAACTCGCATGCTCATGGATACTAGTCACACTGAGCCACGACAGGAACTCCCAGATATTCTTCTGATTGATCGATGGGTGGTAAGGTATTGGGAGTCAGCATCATCAGCCTTTGGGTTCCAATCCGCTGGGGTCCATATGCTTGTGGGCAGCATAGAGTTGACTTCTTCCACCTGATGGGAGCTTCGGCACCTGCAAAATAGCTCCAAGGACATAGCTCAGAATATTATCTACAATCCCTGAGGAAGAGCTTAATGTCCTTTACTTTACTTGGCTAAACAACTATTATTGTCTTGCTTGACTGTTTGCCTTTTTCTCAGTATTTTCTCACTTCTCTGATTAAATCTGTTCTTCGACTGAAGTTTTTCTATAGACAAAAAGGCAGGTGGAGGACATGAGTGAGGGTCTATTTTGGGAAGGTCTCGTAGGGTCTGGCTTGGTTACAGTACTTGTTTCGCCCCTTTTTCCTCTGCCTCTACTTCTTCTCCCCTCTAAGAAGAACCCATGAGAAGCTTCCTACATGGACTCATCTAGGTTTCCTGGTATTGGGAAGTCTAGCTGGAATGAAGCGCCAGTCTCCTGCACATGACTTTATTTAAACTGCATTTACATTTAATTTCAGCTCCTAGAAAGTGCAATTTGGGTTTTAGTCAGCAACTTCCTGGCTCAGGAACCTGGTATAATTTGGGCCAGGTTTCTGGGCTAACAAGTTTCTAGAGGGTAGTAATGATTATAATGATAGTCTTAATAGTCACTGCAATGCCTATATAGTGAGCAATTGAAAATCCAGTGAAGATTATAGACCAGTATAAATGTTTGAAACATTTGGCTTAGGAAAGGACAAGGAATATGGCACATTTCTATTCAGTAAAGGCAAGCAGTATTGAGCAGCTACTAATCCCAGGAGGAAAGACCTTAGAAACGGAACAGTTGGCTTCTCGGTTCCCTATAAGTCCCTGGGGCAACTTCAGTTCACAATTAGGTTATATTATTGAACATATAAATAAGACAACTAGATAAAAAATAGCTATTTAGCATTGAAACAATACATACGGTAAACTAGTGATCTTCAAATATGAAGCAAGCAGGAAGGAGGAGTTTGAGTAAATATATATAAATACATATATTTAATTTAAGGTGCATAGTTTGCTTACCCTGGAGAGAGGTGATGTGGGTCATGGACAGAAAATTAAATTTGATCTTGCTTGCGTTATACCAACTTGCTGAATAAATCAATACAGTAGATGGTATATATTTTTTTCCATTCTTTCTCTTTTCTTTACTTGTGAGCAAATGACTTTGACTTGAGGAATATAATTTTTCAAAAGGAAAGCAGTATTTACAAGGGTTAAATAATTCAACTTGTCACCAGCGCTTCTTCCAAAATATATTCGAGGTAGAGAAATCTTTAGGCGATTTACGCTTTGGGGTGAGCATCTTTCTTTGGCATTTTATTCTCAGTAGTAATTCCATTAAAAGAGCACAATTTATTGCACATCTGTCTTTGCAGATTTTTATCAATGCTGAAACCTTTTAAACTGAGAATGGGATTAAATAAACCCCATTTACCAATGTGGTAAAATATAATAGACATCCAGCCCGTTAAATGGCCAGCTAAATCAATACATCCACTTGGCAGCAATTTCCAGAAGATAAGGTGAGAACCTCCTGTTCTGTTTGATAGATGAGTAAACTTAAGGGGAAGAATTTACAGTAGTTTCAGTGTGTACCTTGAAGGACTGTTCATTATTCTCAAATTACCTTCTCATGATAGCAGATTTGTGGTTAGTAAACAGAGGGGCCATTCGTACACCTGCTGTGTGGTTATAGAGGCTGCTGTGAGGTGACTGAGGTGGAAGGCAGTTGAAAGTTTGAAACTATTTGACAAAGACAAGATTTTAGCTCTGGTTACAAGTATCTGTAAATCATAATTATGTGATACATACTGTTCATGTCACCCCAAATAATACAGCTTTCTATATGAGGGTGAGGGGAGGAGAACCCACTGAGCAAGGCCAGGGATCGAACCTGCATCCTCATAGATACTAGTTGGGTTCTTTACTTCTGACAGTTCTGTCTGATATTTGTCTTTCTACATTTCTATCTGATATTAATCTTTTTGTTTAAAAATTCCACATTGCTGTCTGATACTAGTCTTTTTGTTAAAAAATCCCTTTAATATTACTTATAGTGCAAATGTACTATCAAAGAATTCTGTCAGTTTTTGTCTGAAAAGAAGTCTTCCTTTTCATTTTTTGAGAGGTATTTTCACTGGTGGGTTAGTAGATTTTCCTCTTTTGGTACTTGAAAGTTACTATAAGCCGTTGTCTTTGGTTTTCAGATGTTCACATGAGAATGTGATGTTCTTTGTTCCTCTATCTGCTGTGTCTCTTACTTGCTGGCTGCCTTCAAGATTTTCTCTGTATTTATTATTTCCAGCAATTTGAATCTGATATCTTGTTGATTTTTTTTTACTATTTATATACTTATTTGACATTCATATACTTATTTTTAGCACTTTTTGGTATTTCCTTAGTTTCTTGCATCTTTGGTTTGTTTTGTTTCACTAAACTCAGAAATTCTCAACCATCATCTGTTGATATATTTATTTTGACCTGTTCTCTCTCTCTCCTCCTTCCATATCTCGATTGGCATTCCCTGCTTGTTCATGCATGATATTCACCTTTTCTAATAGAAATGTTAACATATTAATAACAATTATCTTAAATTCCCTGTCCAGATGTTTCAATGCCCGGGCCATATCTCAGTTTGACTTGGGGGATTGATTTTTCCCTTGCAGTATACTGTTTCACTTCTGGTTTTCTTGTGCTTCATTTAAATTTTGGTTGAAAGCCAGACATCCTATTTTGGGCAGTGGAGACTGAGATAAATGACGGCCGTGCCCGAAAATGGGCAATACTTCTTTTTAGCTGGGATTTTATTGCGGGATAAGTTGCAGTCAACCTAATCAGGTGCTGTGCTGGGCTTGGGTTTTGTTGCCGCTGTTATAACCTTCAGCAAATTACAGGCTTCACAATCCTCTGGCATTACATTCTTTTGACTGTGGGGACCAGCTGAGTTTTCTTCAGTGTGTATTCCACCCTCTGCTTTGAGCCTAGAGATGTTGTCTTTCTACCGTCATCCCACCCCCAGAAGACCTACTGGTCATATATTGGGGGAGGCAGCAGAGCATCTTGTCCTGGTTCAGCCTCAGTCTTAATCAGATGTCATGTTCCCGCATCTTTGGAACTGAACCTTCTCAGTGGTCCTGCCCCTCCCCAACTGGTAGAGGATCCTTAATGGCCTGGTCCCAGGATTTTCCTGCCTCTTGCCCAGGACAGTACTTCAAAATGCTGTTAAGGTAAACAGTTCTATTCCTTCAGCATCTTGATGCTTTTGGATTTTTTCTTTCTTCCTTCCTCTCTCTCTTTTTCTCTTTCTTTCTCTCTTTTTCTCTTCCTTCCTTCCTTTTTTCCTTCCTTCCTTCCCTCCTTCCTTCCTTCCTTCCTTCCTTCCTTCCTGCTTTCTTTCTTTTTAATTTTTTTTTTTTTACCTCCCCATGGTATATAGAGTTCCAGGGCCAGCAATCATCTCTGAGCTGCAGTTGTGGAAATGCTGGATCCTTTAACCCACTGTGCTGGACTGGGGATCCGAACCTGCATCCTGGCTCTGCAGAGATGCCACCAATCCCATTGCACCATAGTGGGAACTCCAGAGCTTTTGGTTTATAGAGAAAATAGGAAAGCAGGAATCACAGAGGGATTATATAATTCCCCATGCTGTTCTGTGTCCTAGTTCCAGAGAACTCAGATATTTTGTGAAGTATCAAGATGGGGATACAGGCAAAGAAAACAAAGAAACCGGTATGGGTAGGTGAATCAAGGAACGAAGAAGATTCGCGGGGACAGAGAATTGTGAAAGATTCAACTCTAAAATGGGGTCTCTGGGGAGTTCCTGTTGTGGCACAGCAGAAACGAATCTGACTAGTAACCATGAGAGTTTAGGTTTGATCCCTGGCCTTGCTCAGTGGGTTAAGGATCCGGTGTTGCCGTGAGCTGTGGTGTAGGTTGCAGACGCGGCTCGGATGCCGCATTGCTGTGGCTGTGGTGTAGGCTGGCAGCTGTAGCTCTGATTAAACCCCTAGCCTGGGATCCTCCATATGCTGCGGGAGTAGCCCTAAAAGCAAAAAATAAAGATAAAATAAATAAAATAAATAAATAAAGGTAAGTAAAATGGGATCTCTGCCCTTGGGACAAGAGCTTGCAGAGTGTTGAGAAGACAAATCTTACATACGTGAAACTATCAAAAAAATCCAGCTTTCTGAATAACCCATGACATCATGTGAGATCTGAAGATATTTTTGCCAGCTTCCTTCTTCTGGATCTGCTTCCCGTATCTGCCGCTCTGGACCAGGTAGCATCTCATTGCTCATTTAGCATCAATGATGCCTCAAAGTTTGGTTTCTCTACCTCTTTGAACAATTTTTCCGCTTCTCCTTGTCAATTCTCACTTTCTTTTTCTCCTGTTTATCTCCACTCCCCCACTCTCCTCAGCTATATGGCCACCCAAGGCTAAGTCTTAGGCTCTTTTCCTTCTCTGTCTCATTCTATCTCTCCTATCCCTCGCCCCCATCAACACAACACTGGCTATCTCCTTCCATTTAATTTTCAGAATAAAACTGGTATTAAATTTATGCACTGGTTCTGCTTCCTAAATATTCCTATTTGGATACTATTCTATTATATCCTCTTTAAACAAATTAAAGTTTACTAAAGACGAGACAATCTTAGGCAAAAAGTGCAAATATGAAAAAGAAGGCTTGCCTGACTAGAGCAAAGCAGCAGTCATAACAACAATCATTCATTCACTCCCTCATTTACTCCACAAATGTTTATTGTGAGACTTGTCTTTTAGAGTTACCACTTTTTTTCCAAAAGTTGAACATTGCCTTTACAAAGCAGGCATATGTTAATCATTAACAAATTACCTAATGAAAGTAAGCAAGGAAAACCTGCCTGTGAAAAGAGAGTTCTGTTTAGCACAAGGAGAAAAAGGGAGACAATGTCCACCATTAAATAAATAAAATGATCCGGAGAGAGCTGGTATCCACTGATGGAAAATTAGGTGAAAACATTTATTCTGCAATGGAAGGATATATTTTGGATGTTTTAAACAGTTGAACTTCAGACCATGAATAGTTGGTATTTACTCCTAAAGGAACCAGTAAACCTTGATTCCAAAAACATTTTAAGAGTAAAACTATATAAATTATTGACTGTATATGATTTTAATATTCTTACCTGAGGGCAGATTTTGTGAAATCATCGTGGTACCTGCCAACAGGGGTGCTGTCCTCATTAAACACCTGCAGCTATTTGCATCTAAAACTTCCCTTTATCTCCTTTGCCATCTCTACAAATTGCTGAAATCTAGGATAAAATAGATGATTCCCCAAAGCAACACCAGGATATTCAATGCTGGATTTCATAAATAATCTTTTATTTTTTCCTCCTACAATCTGGCACAGAACATTTCTTGAAATATAAAAACACTGTTCCCGCATCTGATGTAAATAGAATACTCATGAATTTTAAATATCCTCAATGTGCCACTCATTTAATACTCTAAACAAATACAGTACTAAGGAAAAAAAAAAAGTTGTAAGTCCAGGGAAGAAGAAAGGAGATCTGTTTCCTTTATGGTATGGGCAGTGTTTAAAGATCACACAGTGCTATTTGAGCGTCATCAGTTGACTATAGGATTTTACACCCCTCTCAAAGGCATTCTTGGAGATGTGTCCACTTAACAGAGATAAAGGATTATTTTCTGTCTGTGGTTACACTGGATAGGAATTAGTCTATAAAATAAAATTTTTAAATATGTAAATAATCCTGAATCCTACAGCACTGAGTAAAGCCAAAGGGCTAGAAATCACAATTAGGAAAATCCGAATATTATCCCTGCAGCTAGATTTAGTCAGCTGAATGCATGTCCTGAATTTTTCTTTTTGTCTTTTTAGGGCCACACCTGTGGCATATGGAAGTTCCCAGGCTAGGGGTCAAATTGGAGCTTTAGTTGCTGATCTACATCACAGCCACAGCCGCACCAGATCCAAGCCACATCTGCCACCTACACCACAGCTTATGGCAATGCCGGATCCTTAACCCACTGAGCAAGCCCAGGGGTTGAACCTTCATCCTCATGGATACCAGTAGGGTTCATTACTGCTGAGCACAATGAAATCCCCTGTCCTGAACTTTCTAAATGAAAATGACAGAAGTTCAGTCACAGTCATATTTTTAGAAAGAGGCATTCACTTAAAAACTAAGAATATATACGTATTTTGGTAAAATTTAAGCTAGTTCTGAAAAAGAATGGATGTGGTAAACATATAACTGTTGTAGAGAAGAAATTGTCACTGTCGTACTGCAGAAATTATCACAACATTGTAAATCAATTATACTTCAATAAATCTTTTAAAAATAAAAAAATAAATTATTTCTCTTCTTTCACTTTTTTTTCCCGTAATAGGGAAGCCCTACGATTTTGGCTAGAGACAGGAAAAAAGAAAGTTGCCTTCTATCATTTTTATTTATCTTTGGTACTGCTATACAGCGCAGTTAGATAAATAGAGGTTTAAAAATGGGGCTATTTCTGATAACAGATCTATGGAAATTATTTTTTTTCTCAAGTCCTGTAAGCCACAAGAAAAAAAAATCTAGTTACTATTACTGTGCTGGAATTCACCCCCAAATGTAGTGGTTGAAAACAGCAATCATTGCCATTCACCATGATATGTGTGAATTAGGAATTTGGGAGCACCTTATCTGTGAAGTTTTGACCCTGGCTAGGCCTAAGGTCATCCCCAAACCTTACTCACTCATACACTTGGCACCTGGGCTGAGAGCTAGGTGGTGAAAGATCTGGGGCTCCATATACGTCTATCTCCATCTCTCTATGTCATCTCTCCTAAAGGTTTCTCCCCCAAGGTGGTGACAGGGTAGCTGGACACCTTGCACGGTGACTCAAAGTTCCAAAGGCACATTTCCAGGTAGAAAGCCAGGCAGAAACCAGATTGCTGATTTCATCTTGAAAAAACAAAAAAAAAGAATCACATAGCCATCTTTAGAAAATACAGCCTTCTCCAAGAAGTTCATTCAAGTGGAAAAAGACACATACAATAAATGGTGTGCATAGCTTATTGGAAAATGTAACACTATGTTTTACATAATGCACAAGGGAATTCCAAATATATGTCGCATATAAATGCAAAATCATACAACCACAAATTTCTAGAAGAAAATTTTGGCAATTCTTTTGTTTGAGTTGTTACTCAAACTTCAAAAGAGGAATAAAATGTGAATCCAATAACATCAAAATAAAATTTTTTGCATGGTCCAAAACTTTTTAAATGATAAACACAGTATAGACCATAGAGACATCTCAAAAGCGCTCTGCACTATGAAAACACCCGTGTGACTTCTCCATGCAGAAGGCGTTGCCGGAACAATGATACCTGCAGATGAGTCACATGAACATGAGTGGAAAAATCCCTTTGGTTTTTTTCAGTGTCTGTTTCTGGGGTCTGTGACTGTACTGGGCAGCTGAGGGGAACAATTCTAAAGTTGATGCTGTTTGCACTTCATTTGGTACTATTAGAGGATCCCCTCTGCCCCACCCAAGGGAACAGGGGAATATTTTCACTTTCCATCATTCATTATAACTCCTCGCTATTTGAGCTGCAACTTGGGAGTCATGACACACTTTGGGAGAACTATATTAGCCATAGCAGGCCACTAGGGAGCTATGTAGTGTGCAGAAGCTATAATTTACAAAACGCCCTCTGGGGAACAGAGGGAGGAAATGGAGCTTGGAAAGTGCTTCTTTTTTTGCATGGGAGCTCATACACTACAGGAATTTTACCCAACAAACTCATCACGATGCAAGAGTTTCCTAAATACAAAGGAACCTTTCTATTGTGTAAAACAAGATAATTCCAAAATTTCTTGTTTTGTTTCTATGTGAGCTATTATTATAATAAACACACATTCCCATGGTTCTCCTAATAACACTTGAACAAGAATATTAATAAAACCATTTCCCGCTTCTGGGTAATTCTCAAGACAGATAAACTCTACTTGCTTTATTCCACTCTCAGAATAAGCGGCCAGTAAAGCTCTGTGTTGATTCTGTTAGAAATTTATTTTGAGGAGAGTAGGTAAATGATTGACATGAAATAACTGGAACTTTATTGTAGATATTTCAAGTGCATAAGTGGACCTTCACTAAATTGATTGTTGATGACACGAGACAGGCCTTTATTTTATTGATAAAAATTATTGAGAGATTGTTCGATAATTTCTAGGTTTGGGTGACAAATAAAGCTGATATTAAACATTAGAATGCAGGCATTTGTGTAGACATACAATTTCAACTAAATGAGGTAGACACCTAGAAATAGAATGACTGCATTGTAGACAGATATTAAATACAGTTTTGTAAGAAACTGCTACATTGTTTCCGAAGTGACTGTGACATTTTGCATTCCCACCAGCAATGAATGAGAATTACTGTTGCTCTTCATCTTTGTCAGCATTTAGTATTGTCAGTTCTTTTGATATCAGCCATTCTATTAGCTATGGAGTAGTGATATCTCGTTGCCTTTTTAATTTGCAATTCCTTTAGAGCAAATTCCATTGAATATTTTTTATCATTTTTATTATTTTTTAATTACTCAATGAATTTTATTACATTTATAGTTGTACAACAGTCATCATGACCAAACTTTATAGCATATTGAATATTTTTATATGCTTATTTGCCCCTGGATGGTTTCTTTGACAGGGTCTGTTCAGTTCTTTTGCCTTTATTTTAATCAGGGTTGTTTTTTTATTGTTGAGTTTTAAGAATTCTTTGTATACATTTTGAATACCCCTTCTAACAGAAATTCTGTTTTATTTGTGTTTTGCAAATATGTTCTCTCAGTAGGTGACTTTTTGTTTGTTTGTTTGTTTGTCTGCCCTGTGGCATATGGAATTCCAGGCCAGGGATCAGATACAAGCTGCAGTTGCAACCTATCCTACGGCTGGTGCAATGCTGGATCCTTTAACCCACTGTGCAGGGTCAGAGATGGAACCTAGTCCTGGCACTAAAGAGAAAGAGTAGTAAATTGTGAACCCTTGACAACAAAAAGGGGTTTGAACAGAGCAGTTAACGGTGGCAAAGGAACAGGAAGTTGAGGATTAGTCTACCCATATGCTTTGCAGATCTCTGGGCTGATAAGAGTGCCATGTCCCCTTCAGGAAGGAGACTTTTTAATCCATTCTTTAGGCAGAGAAGGGGGCGAGGGGCAAGAGACATCTTCCTGTATTTGCTTCTTGATTGTCTTTGGCTCAAAGTAACTTTTATATCCAAAAAGCATATTTGGGATGAGATATTCTGGCTTTGAGAGCACTGATACAAATTCATTTATTCAACAGTGAGCAAACATTTATCAGCTGCCTCCCAAAGCACTGTATTTGGCTGGCAAAGTGAAGAAACAGAAGTCAGATGTGACCCCTACCTTTAATGAGCTCAGACTTCTGGATGTGCTTTTCAGAGAAAGATGCTGCTTCCTAACTCCCGAGGCTTTTTTTTCATGCCAAGAAAGTTCATATAAATTAACTGCTTGTCCCTCTCCACCTTTTTATATATTCTGCCCTTAGAAAGGTAGCAACTATGTTTGGATAATTAGAACCTGAACAGAGGAAGTTCAGCTCTACTTCGTTTCCTTTTGAAGCAAACTAACCACAGTGCTTCATTATTTTAAACCTACTTGGCTCTCATGCAATGCTGGAAATTTTAATAGTATCTATTAACTAATAAAGGCAATATTCTGGTGTTCAAAATTGATGTTTTGTCTTAAAAATTCAGTTTATTTTCCTTTATACCTCCAATAAAACATAAAAGACAAAATATATTAAAATTATATTTCAAAGCAAATTTGAGACAAGTTATCTGAAGAAAACAGATGCAGTTGTTGACCTAAGGGAAAAAAAAAACTGCAAAAAGGGAGAGCTGTGAGTTAATTTTTATTTGGAGCAAAATGAGGGCTATGCCCTGGAAGGCAGCATTTCAGATAACTCTGAGAGACAGCTCAGAGGAGGTTAAGGGGGAATTCAGATACATAAGAGTTTTGCCACAAAGGGCAGGTAGTAGGAACAAAAGACTACTGTTAATAAAAGAAAACCAGGTATCTCAAATAATTTAGCACTTTTCTGTGTATGAGAAGAGGCAAGGTTCTGGGCTTACTGAAATCATTCCTTTGAGATTCCCAGATAGTTCAGCTTTCTGGGGTCAACATCCTGTGTTTTCACATCCTCAGTTTTCTCAGGGCTCACCACTGGGAGTGCCTGCATGCAGTCTGATGGCTGCTAGATTGCAGGAATTTGTTTCCTTCCTGAGTTCCCTCAGGGCTCATCTGCTCAGACCTGGAGGTGGCTGTAATCTCTGATGACTGTGACATCCTTTGTTTACTGATATGGCAGGCAAGCTTTTCTTTCTTTTTTTTAAGCTTTTTTTTTTTTTTTTAAAGCCACACGAATGGTATAAGGAATTTCCTCCCAGGCTAGGGGTTGAATCAGAGCTGCAGCTGAGGCCTACGCCACAGCCACAGCAACACTGAATCCAAACTGTATCTGGGACCTATGCCATAGCTTGCAGCAGTGCTGGATCCTTAACTCACTGAGTGAGGCCAGGGATCAAACCCTCATCCTCATGGAGACTATGTCAGGTTCTTAACTCACTGACTCACAACAGGAAATCCAATATTTTATTTCTTACCTCATTGTTTTTTCTCTCTCCACATCTCTCTAGCCACGTACGTTGTCGGGCCTGTCTGCATCCATAGTGTGTAGCATTCACCATTGTTAATTTTCATGAAAAGTGGGCTGATCGCTAGCCAGCACACTTCATGAGCTTAGTCATACTGATGAGAATAATCACTTCAGCAAATGCCTGAGGCAAGGCTTCCACCTTAGTCCCTGCTTTACTTCCCCACCAGATCCTTCCTTCCAGATGCTCCAGGGGAAACAGACTGCTTTTTCCTCTATAGCTCACAGAACAAATCTGATCAGGGCCTGGAGGTTGACTTTGACATTTCAAAAAAAAAAAAAAAAAATTCAAATGCAAAATAGTTGAAATGAATATCCATAAACACTCTTTAAAGTCTATCTATCTATCTGTCTATCTATCATCTACCCACTCATTCATCCTGTGTTTGTACCAAGCCATTCAGAAGTTAGTTGCAGGTATCACAATTCTTCACCTTTATATACTAAATCACATATATCTAAAATAAAATATTATAAAGATTATTTTAAATTCAAAAGTATTCGTGTCTTTGTAAATTAACTTCACTTTAAAAATATCATATTGTCCACATTGAAATTTTAAATTTTCTTCAAATATAATTTTGTTGAGCTATTTTTAAGATTTTCTCTCTATCCTTGGTTTTCAGTATTTGATTATAATGTGATGTTGTGTGGCTTTCCTAGTGTTTATTTTGTTTCAGTTTACTTGACTGTATTGAGTCAGTAGATTTATATCTTCATCCCATTGGGAACATTTTTTGCTATTATTGGTATATTGCTTGACATTAGGCCACAGGGCAGTGAGAGACCAATTGAAAAAGTGATAAAAAATAAAAAGTAGAAGAAAACTAAGTTGCTTTGATATAATTGAATAAGAGAGACAAATCACCAGGACTGAATGATTCCTAAACAAAGAAAAAAATAATACTAGTCATTATCTGGCTCAGTTATGTACCAAGTAGACCAAAGACATTGTTAACTATGCTTTAAAATACAGAGCATAACTGCTTACCTGGATGCTCAGATAGCTTTGAGCCAGTGCAAGATATAGAAGTCATTCTTTTCCTCTAGCAACAGCTTCCTGAATTAAGAATTATTTTGTACATCAAAGTATAAAATATGTCAAACAGGCTCAAAGAGGTTAGTCAATTAGAATTAAGCTTGAAAAAAAGAACAAAAATATCATACTTGGATAGAAAAAATGATATACACGGGGTGTTGTTTTGTTCTGTTTTTGGTATTATTTTGTTTGTTTTTGCTTTTTAGGGTCACAACCTGCTGCATATGGATGTTCCCAGACTAGGGGTCGAATTGGAGCGGCAGCTGCCAGCTTATGTTACAGCCATAGCAACATAGGACATGAGCCGCATCTGCAAACTACATCACAGCTCATGGCAATGCCAGGTCCTTAACCCAGTGAGTGAGGCCCAGGATGGAACCTGCATCCTTATGGATGCTGTTGGGTTCATAAACCATTGCGTTACAAGGGGAACTCTTGACGTATCTGTTTTTATGTAAATTCCCAAGCCAGTGGCATCGCACCTTGAAAAAAAATCCACAAAATAATCAAATAATTACCTAACTTTTTAAAATTTATATTATAACCTCAAGAATCTAATAATTAACTTCTAGTAATTACAGAGCGCTGTTACATGCATGAGTTGATTGAACTGAAATACCCCTATACTCATCACGATTTTTAGGTATAAACATAAGTCACAAAACCCGATTATGGCTGGTATATATTAGGAAATTATTTAAAAGCTATAGAACGGCTAGTAGAAGTGGAAGAGAAGTTGTAGAAACCATGACCACAAGCATGCCACAGGTCAATCTGATGAGGACAAGGTCATCTTCATTGCTAAATACTGCATGCTGCAGATTTATGCTGCGGTGCATTGTTACACTAGGATTCTATGCCCTTGCTCTCAGCATTGGCAAAATAGATTTTTGAATGCAAATTTTGTTGTGTATGGCTTCCTCATTATAATTCAAGGCCACATATCTATATCTTAGCTGCAAAAGATTTCTGGAAAAATTAATATATGACCCTTTTATCTTCTATACTGGAACAATCTTAGCCTCCCAAAAATATGACGTCAGGGAAAACTTTATATGTAAGATAAAGATGTTTATATATATCAGCTACTTCAATATGGTCATTTTGGCCTAAGACATCATTACCTGTATTTTGACAAAAATGCATAAAATTATACAGTATCATACTTATTGCTATTAACACTTTTCAATCACAAAATGTTTGTTTCATGAAGTGTTTGTTCCAATTTATTCTCTAATAAAGCTTGTGTCCATCCTATTTTTATCTATTTTTGACTTGTGATTTCTTAAATGACCTATACAATGCAGGATGCTATGACTTTATAAATATTACATGTTATACCAAGAATCAAGTATCTGCTGTTCTTGAGTCAAGTCTACTGTAACAACCATGTGGCATTGGGAAAAATACATTCTCTTTTACACTAGGTACTCTTGAAACTGTACACCTCAGATTGGGACTTGAACCCACAGGCTGAGACTCAAACCTAGCCAAAACCTGGATTGGAACTTGAACCCACATGCTGAGACTCCAGCTCGGCCAAAACTTAGATTGGGACTTGAACCCATGAGCCAGGACTCAAACCCAGCAAAAAACCAGATTGTGACTTGAACCATTTTTTATTTAAAACCACATACCTGGTCTCAGGACTTAGTGAAGTTCGGGTTCTTTAGGTCTCAGCGCAGAAGGAATGCATCAAGGGGCAAAGTCATAAGTAAGAAGTCGATTTATTAAGAGAGAAAGACTAAGTGTGGGCTGTCTCAAAAGACAAGAGAGTGGCTCTGGAAGAAACACTCCATACACAGTACGGGCTATCTCAAAATGTGAGAGGCCCCCAAATATAGGGTGGTGAGTTTTATGGACTGGGTGATTTCATAGTCTAATGGGTGAGAGGATTATACCAAGTATTTCAGAAAGGAGGAAGGTTTCCAGGAATTGGGCCGCTACCCACTTTTTACCCTTTTATGCCTTGGAACTGTCAAAGGCCCTGTGAGCATGCTATTTACCATGCTAATGTATTATAATGAGCACATAATGAGGCTCAGGTTCACTAGAAGTTGAATCTTCCACTATCATGGACCTAGTTGGTTCTAACCAGCTTTTGTGGAGTCTTTATCATCTATATAAGTTTTTTTAAAGTTGTGCCCTGCACTTTCCCTCCTGACTCACTCTCATTGGTAAATGAGAATGTTAGATTCAATATCATTATCATTTCTAACATTCTCTGAAATATTTTCACTATAAAATGATGATAGTAATAGCTCTGAGATGAAAATCACTTTGTTTTACATGATTAATCTAATATTCTTATGCAAACATTTTCACACTATATTAAGATTTGGCCCATTTCAATATTTTATGTCCTTTTTATAAGATTACACTTGCTGTTTTAAATTTAAAGATCAAATTTAATGTTTTAAAATCAAAGTTATATTAAGATTAAACTTAAGATAAATTAATTTCATGTTATATTCCATAATCCTTTCAGGAAATGATATCTAATTTTTCAAAACATTTAACAGTGCTGTCATCATGAACTTCAGTAGCATTTTGTAATTTAGGAGCACTTGAAAATTTGATAGTATAATTCCCAAATAAGCTACAGAGTTATTTCTTATCCAGCTAGATTTACAAGTTAAGACAGATATTCATTTTGAACTTGAATTTTTATCTTGGTGATAAGCACTGTCATATGTGTGTGAACATGCCTACAAATCAGTAAGATTATTTCAACATGTTTTACTAGGCTTTCTTATTTTGGCCTTAGAAACTTGCACATAATTTATAGTTTTCTAAGAGCCTAGGAAAGGGAAAATGGTTTCAGACCAGGTCATGTTTCCATTGGAGAATTTCCCAGCTACGGATCTTCAGTTTCAGATAAAAGGATTTCATACAATCAAGTCTATCTTAGCCCATCAATATTTTTAAATGGACTTTCCTACTAAATTAAAACTAAAATACCCAATTTAAGTCTAGATTGAGTAAAGTGATTGCACTTTTATTTCAATATACATTTCCACATGAATAGAGTTGAAGCTATTAAATTCTATATTTTATTTTCATCTGATATTAATTTCCAACTACCTCTTTCACTCAGAGGTGTTTCTCTAACCAACTGGAATAGAAATATGCAAGCAAGTGAGGGGAAGTATCAAAGACTGTTGTGATTATACTAGGGTAATTTTATCATTAAGAAATTGGACACCAGAACCAGGTTCCTTTAATTTTGGGTATCAGGAAAAGAACAAGCAGCTCTGTAATTTAGATATTTATTTGGAGAAAGAGTGAACCGGGTAGTCAGACTAATATTAGGAGCATATATGTATGGAGAATTTGTATATGCCAGTAACTATTTAATTCTCACCTTAAGTTACCCTGTTGAACAACTTGTAAAATTATCAGATTAACTTTCATAATAAAATATGAGATTCACATGATCTGAGTAGCTTATGTCCAGACCCCACACATTTTAAATGACGTGGACATTATTTAAAACCATGGCTGCTCAAATATTCTCAAGCAAATATATTTTTACAATCCCATTCCACCTCTCTGATCGTCTACCCCTTAGACCCATTTAATTTATCCCCAGTACAAATAACATTAGTTACATTCATCATCAGTTTTCATCGGCATCACCTAAGCCCAGAGAGAACATGTTGGTTCAGTCTCTATCTGCTATGAATCTCCTTTATAAAGGCATATTCTTCTTATGGTTGCAAGTGTGTTGGTTCCAGTTTAATCATGGACTTGAGGAGCCACACCATATTGTTTATATAAGATCAGAAATGAACATTTATTAAGGCTGGAAAGAAAAAAATGTTAATTTATGAACCAAAAGCTACACCTATCAGAAAACTTTTTTTGTCCTTTTTTAGGGCTGCACCGGCAGCATATGGAGGTTCCCAGGCTAGGGATTCAATTGGAGCTGTAGCCACCAGTCTACACCACAGCCACAGCAACATGGGATCCGAGCCGCGTCTGTGCCCTACACCACAGCTCACAGCAACACTGGATCCTTAACCCACCGAGTGAGGCCGGGGCTCAAACTCATAACCTCATGGTTCCTAGTCAATTCATTTCCTCTGAGTCACAATGGGAACGCCACATTTTTTTCTTGTCATCTTTTTAGGGCCGCACCCATGGCATATGGAAATTTCCAGGGTAAGGGTCAAATTGGAGCTATAGCTGCTGACCTATGCCGCAGCCACAGCAACGCGGGATCCGAGCTGTGGCTGTGTCTGTGTCTGTGAATTACGCCGCAGCTCATGGCAATGCTGGATCCTTAATCCACTGAGCAAGACCAGGGGTCTACTAGTCAGATTCATTTTCACTGAGCCACAACGGGAACCCCCAGAAAACATTTTCAGTACAATATCCAGGCTTTCAGTCTGCAACCACATGTATCTTTTATTTAGAAAAGAGGATTTGGGAAAGGAGATAGCTTTGCTTTCTCACTATCAGGAATGGCTTTTTTTTTTTTTATTTGGGAACAGTAAAGACTTAACAATGTGAAGTATGTCATAAATAGCCTGGTTAGTAGTATTCTTTTTTCTTGCTAGTGTGGTACCACGCACTGACCTATAACCATTGATTCCAAGGCACTTCTAATATGAAAATATCAGAAAAGGAAATAGTTCGGAGAAATCAAAGGCTGAAGAAAATATATAATATACATAATGATTGGCCCACATTCCTATATTTATTTTATCAATTAATAAAACTATCAGGCTTGTCATATATTCTAGCTCTTATTATAGCTCAGGGAAACGACCTATCTACCTTTAAAATGCTTATAATTTATTGTGTGAAATATTCACGTAAGCAAATAAAAGTAATAAATTACAGTCTGGAAGGTTTAATAGAGGGTGTTCTAAACGTCTTGAAGCAGCTTTGAGGATTAATAAGTTTAGAAGGTAAATGATACAAACTTATAGAAACAACCTGAAAGTTTCATTATTTCAAGTTCTTATGGATTTATTTAATTTGTGGGTTTTGTGTAATAAATTCTTGACTTCAGCATTTTGTCCCATCTGATTAAAAATAGCACGTGTTGACTAAAGAATTACAGTTAAAACTTTTATGAGTGTACACAAAATTGACATGGTAAACCCTCTAATTTATGTTTGGAAGTTAATAAAACTGAACAACTCATAAAAACCTTTGAGACAGACTATATTTAAAGAAATGCATGAAGTATTTTAGAAACATAGAAGGGCAGCCTACCTAGATGTTGTGAGAATTAGAAGAAAGACAAAATTTTCAGAATGAATTATAGGGACAACATTACAAGTAGAGGGAGTGACATGAGTGAAGACAGAAAAGGATGGTTTGAGTGTGACACGTAGCCACGACCTTTTCACAACCACAGCGATAACTCTTACTTCCTTTCTCTCACCGCCTTTGCTCTGGTGAAGACTTATCCATTTAACCTAGCTAAGCTTTCCATCACAGAAGTTACCACCACCATTCGCTTTGCCTTCAACACTTATGTGGATGATGTAACCAAAAAGGATGTTTATTATTGCATTTTTTTCCTCCAGTTATCCTTTGCTACTTTCTACATTTTGGATATTTCCATCACCAGAAAATTTACCCCCATAAACTCTCAATATACCTGACCTACATTTCCTTTCCTCCTTAATTACTTGTTCAAAAAGGCTGAAAGGAGATTTCTCTCTCTCTTTCTCATTATGACCCCACGGAGGCATCTGATCAACTGACTCATCCAATATCTCTGTCCCAAACATCTGCCTACCATACAGAGGTACACAATGGAAAAGGTAAGACCAGCCAGATCAGAAGTGCACGCTCTTATGATCTGAGCATCTTGTGGTGTGCAAAGGCCCCAGTAATGTCTGTGCCCAGGCAGAGAAAAATTATAGCTCTCAATAAATATTCTACTTTCTACATTGCTTTCAAATTAAACTCCTTTAACTTTGGGGCTTTAAGAAATAGGCCATTTGTAAGGTCAAAATTATTAGATGAATTAACAGAGGTTTTCCTTTCCCCCTTTTCCTTCACTGTTTGGTACAACCTATTGAGGTAGTGTTCTGCAGATTCTTGGGCTCCCCTGAGAAAAAACATGGCCAAAACAGATTTCGGATCTCTCTGATAGAGAACAGATAAGGTTTCTCAGGATAATGTTAAAATATGATGATATTAGAAGTACAGATATTGATATTTGGGCTGAGTGCAAGGAAAGTATTTATTTATTTATTTATTTATTTACTTACTTATTTTTATTTTTGAGGCCACACATGTTGCGTATGGAAGTTCCCAGGCCAAGGTCGAATCAGAGCTGGATCTGTAGCCACACCACAGCCACAGCAACACCAGATCCAAGCGGCATGTGCAACCTACCCTGCAGCTTGTGGCCATGCCAGATCCTTAACCCACTGAGCGAGGGCCAGGGATCGACTCCTCGCCCTCATGGATACTAGTCAGGTTATTAACCCCTTGAGCCATGGCAGGAAATTCAAGGCACATTTTTAACATCAGTCTCTGGGACAGCCAAAATTTCCTATCTCACTGACTTTACTGATGGGTAGAGTATTTGAGCTTTATTTTCTAATCTGGGTGATGTCTTGTTTATATCTGGGAAACCAGGAGCTAATAATTTTATCAGTTTTTATCACTTCTGTCCGACTGCTATGATGAAATATTTACAGTTACTAAAATCCATCCAAAATATTCTTTCCCCTTTATGCCTGAACTTTTTGAGGCTATGCCTAGCTATAGATATTGAAATGTTTTGTACCTTTCAACCAAGCAGAATTTTATTTTTTTCAAGTTTTTCCAGTATGTATTCTAGACATATTCAAGTGCATTAAAAATGTTGGATAACATTACATGACTGCTTCCAAATTAATAAATTTATGTATCTTATATTTTCATTTAACAGAAGGACAACACTGCAAGATTTCAATTATTGCAAACTGTATTATACATCTATAATGAGAAACTCTTGAAATTAGGACACACTGTATATTTACTTCATATTCACTCTGAAAATTTTTTCTATGCCCTACATACAAGACATGCCTAAAAAGGAATTTTCCTGTGTATTTTGGTAATAAAATATTAAATTATGAATGCTATAGGAAATTAAATATGGAATTCCATATGGTTCTGATTGCAATCGAAACAGATAACTGTAAGAGCAGGCAACAATCAAGTCATAATCCATAGTGGTAATTCAGGTCAGAACAAAAAATGACTCTTCTGAAAATGAACTTAACTGTTTAAAACCAAAAGAGAGTAGGAAAAATTAAAACAGGATTCAAGGAAGAAACAAAGCAAGAAGGAGTATAACCCCAAGGCCCCATTAAATATTACTTGACTCAGTCAAATAAAAACCTCATCCATACTTTTAGCTGCTGGTAACCCCTCAAGACCTTAATTCTCAGTCTCTGACATCTATGTGCAGAGTGTATTATTTTTGGCATGGTAGCCTTTTAAAGCAGTTAGCACTGAGACATCATTCGCATGACCTTCAAGAAATAATGTTTTACAGCACAGCCTCCCTTGAGACAAAAGAAAAATGTTCTACTGTTAAGATAAATAACCGTACCCTATTTCTGTTGCAAGTCTGATCAGTTTTCCCATTAGGTATGAAAATATTTTCAATGAGTCATAGTGCCTTTAAGATCACGTTACCCCTCACTTCTTTACATGGATGTGATCAGTCAGTATCTTTTGGTCACAGACCTTATTCCCACACTGAGGAATTGTGATGAGACAGGATAGAAAATGAAGGTGAGTGTTGAATTCTTAACTTGCTAATTCCAATTGTAATGTATTTCCTGTCAGGATACGTATCAGTTCAATCTATTTTAATGAAATGGCAAAGAAAAGTGAATATTTTGGTTTTTTTGTTGTTGTTTGGTTGGATGTTTGTTTGGTTGTTTTTTTTTGCCATGCTCATGGCATATAGAAGTTCCTAGGCCAGGGATCGAACCTATGCCACAGGAGTGACTTGAGCCACAGCAGTAGCAATACTGGATCCTTAACTGCTAGGCCACCAGGGACCTCCTAATATATATATACATATATATATATATATATATATATATATATATGTATATATATGTGTATATATGTGTATATATATATGTATATATATGTATATATATGTGTATTTTTTATCACTGTTCCCAAATACTTTAGAATGCTGATTTTTGCATATTGATTATATATCAAAAATTAGCTATTGCAATAGAAGCTTTAGAAGTTTTGTATTAGAAATAAATTTGGAATTCCACTTCCAGTAACGACAGAGTAATCTTCATCAGATTATCTACCTGAACAAAAACAAAAACCCTAAAATTCTTTTTTTTAGATATGAAGGAAATTTCTGGAAGAGAGGAAACACTTGGAATTTCCTGGTTTAAAAATGGCTTTTTGTCTGAGAACATAGGGAAAATTTCTTTTTTTTCTGTCTTTTTAGGCCACACCTGGAGCATATGGAAATTCCCAGGCTAGAATTCAACCACAGCCACCATAACTCCAGATCTGAGCTGTATCTTCAACCTACACCACAGCTCATGGCAATGATGGATCCTTAACTCGCTGGGCAAGGCCAGGAATCATACCCACGTCCCCATGGACTAGTTGGGTTCATTACCGCCGAGGCACAATGGAACTCCAAAATGTCCCTGTTTGATGACTTTTCATCTTGATGCAGTCTCAGTTGTTGCCCCGAAGGCTGGCTAAAACAAAGAAAAAGTATTGCATTCTTACCACTTGAGGAATGAGAGTACAGTTTTCACTGTGACCAAAAAAGCTGTAAGCTCTAAAAATCTGGTGACGTACGCAGTACATGTGTGTGGGGCAGATGCCGGAAAACCCAACTAAGTTTCAACAGAATTGTACAAACATTTTATGTTCTCTCTACTGCAAGGGAGAAAGAATTTAGGGTTTTATTCAACTCACTTAACTCCCTGCTTAAAAAAAAAAAAAAATTGTCAGTAATCTATAGCATAAGAGAATCCAGAGGGATCCCAGACTCAATGACTTATACAAGGTTAAACAGAAAGGTTGTGATCAATCACAGTGAGTGATTTGAGCTTTGAAAGGTAAAATAAAATTCCAATAGTAAGTATAGATTATGTTCTTATGTCCTTCATTAGCCACAGCTCTTTACCTTGTTACTATCACAATGTCACAATAATGCTGATGAGGAAACTGAGGCTTGGTAAAGTTACAGGAGAAACCCTGAGCCATGAATTCAACAAGTGCTAGAATCTCATTCATAGACTCTTAGTTCTAACACTAAAAATGGAAATGCATCACTTCAAGTAGCTTTAAATATGTAACTACTGATAGAATTTCCTGAGGTTGTACAAAACAAATGTTATGATTCATGGAACCCTTTGCCAGTGGAAAATGTCTAAATATCTTTCCTGTCATTGGGTGAAAAAAAGAGAAAGAAAAGATGTAAAAATGATGATATTTGGAAAAGATATTTCTGCAGAAATATCAATAGCAAGGGTTTTTCTTTCTGATTTTCTGTGCTAGTACATACCACATAAGCATAATAATAATAATCCCAGGATAAACAATTTTATATCTAAATCTAACCAAGGGCCAACTCTGAACACTTGATCCCTGATAACATTACCTCTAGGCAACTAATATTTTCATTTACATTTATATGCTTTAAATACCTTTGAAACCACCTTTTCCCCATGTTCTGCTTCATATAGTTTTATTTTATCCAGATTTGTAGGCTAAGTCCCATCTCAGTTATAGAACTTTGGGGATTTGAACAGAAGGTAGTAAAGTAGATATAGACTCACATTTAGGGACAGGACAGCAAGCACTTTATCCGGCAGTAATGGCATGCTCTGTTCTCGGCTAGTATTTGATTCTCACTTCATTTCTGAGACTTCGTCTTTTTACTTTTCATGCCAGTTCTGCTGTCTTTGTTTTACTTTGCAGTTCCTTTTTTTTTTTATCTTTTGTCCTTTTAGGCCCGTACCCAGGGCATATGGAGGTTCCCAGGCTAGGGGTCTAACAGGAGCTGTAGCTGCCGGCCTACACCACAGCCACAGCAACGCGGGATCCGAGCCACGTCTGCAACCTACACCACAGCTCATGGCAACGCTGGATCGTTAACCCACTGAGCAAGACCAGGGATTGAACCCACAACCTCATGGTTCCTAGTCGGAATCGTTTCCGCTGTACCACGACGGGAACTCCTGTACTTCTTCTTTGAAGATATAGTGATCCCTGTAACACCATATTCATAAGTCTCTCCTTCGTTCCTATCAGTCTTTCAAGGTGATAATCATCCTAGGATCTGTCTTGATCCACATTCTCCAGGACTGTGTTCAGTGTACTTTGGGACATTCTTGGACAACTTTGGCTCTGACTATTAGGACTGAAACTTCCATTGCCAACCCTTTTTCAGTTAATCTGCTTTTTGATAGCTATCTATCATAGTTTTGATTTTCTAGTCCTCTATTTGGTTTTACTTCTCTTCAGAGCCTGTCTTGACCCTTTGATCATGGCTTGATAAGTCTTGGCCTCTCAACATAATTATAAGACTATTAAAAAAGTTTTCCCAGGGTTGTGAAGGGATATATATCCTCATAATGAACAAGCAAAGATTGTTTAACAAGGAAATTAAAGGAAGCAAATTTAGCAAAACTACAAATGCCTACTCAAGAAATTTTAGAATGAATACCAAAAAAAATTTTTAATGCTTTAAAAATCCTAAGTAAAAACCCAGATCACTTAGAACCAAAAGCAGATCATACTTCTCACCAGCAACCCTGAATTTTAAAAAGTAGTAGACTCACTGCCTTCAAAGGCTTATGTGAGACTGATTTTGAATGAAGACTTCACTGCCAAATAAAACTATCCATAATGTATGAGAGCAAAATAAAGATATTCTCCTACTTCTAAGGTCTCAGAATGTATTAGGAAGTACTATATAATATTTAAAAAAATAAAACTAGGGAGTTCACTCCATGGCTCAGTGGTAACAAACCTGACTAGTGTCCATGGGTATGCAGGTTTGATCCCTGGCCTTGCTCAGTAGGTTAAGGATCCGACATTGCCATGAGCTGTGGTGTAGTTTGCAGATGTGGCTCAGATTCTGCATTGCTGTGATTCTGGTGTAGCTTGGCAGCTATAGCTCAGATTCTACTCCTAGCCTGGGAACTTCCATATGCTGTGGGTGTGGCCCTAAAAAGACAAAAATAAAGTAAATTAAAAAATAAAACTAAGAAGGAGCAAGATAAAATACAGGAGAGAATGATGCAATGAAAGACTATTTAGAACGATAGCTAGTCAAAATGATATAGAAAATCAGCTTATATTTCGCTATGGAATGTGTAGCATAATTAAAAAAAACTGGATGATGAGGAGTTCCTGTCGTGTCTCAGTGGTTAACGAACCTGACTAACATCTGTGACGACTGGGGTTCGATCCCTGGCCTTGCTCAGTGGGTTAAGGATCTGGTGTTTCTGTGAGCTCTGGTGTTCGTCACAGATGCGGCTCGGATCTTGTGTTGCTGTGGTTCTGGCCTAGGCCAGCGGCTACAGCTCTGATTGGACCCCTAGACTGGGAACCTCCATATGCCACAGGTGCGGCCCTAAAAAAGGCCAAAAAAAAGAGAAAAACCCAAACCCAAAAACTAACAAAAATCTGTATGATGATATTATTGCTGCTAAAAAAGAAATTTTCAACACAAAGTTCAAAAGATAGACAATTTTAATCTTTAGATTTTAACTTTTAATTTAAAAGCCATCCATGAAATAAATAATAAAATATAAAGCAGACTTAATGACATGATTTTTGAGTAGTTGATACGATGTAGGAAAATATTTGACCTGACATACAAGTACTTTTTAAAATGTCTTAGACTTATAAACTGAATTACATTCTTAATATACATATATATAATAACCCTGTTTCATTTTAAATTTTGAGTTACATAATTGTAATTTTAACCCTATTATTTGATTTTTTACAGTTAACCTAAAGGCAAAACAAGGAAGGTTATTGTTGCATAAACTAATGATGTAAACGTAACATGAGTGAACACAGAAATCATATGAGAAGGTTGAGAAGAGGAACCCGATACCCTTATCTTAAATGAAGGCTCTAATTTAAGTAACATGCCCAGAGATTTAAGCACAGTTTACCTTGAAGATATCTTGGGTTCGATTCCAGACCACTGCAATAAAATTAATCACAAACACCTTTTGATTTCCTAGTGCATACAAAAAAAGTTCTGTTTACAGTATGCTGTACTCTATTGAGTATGCAATAGCATTATATCTAAGAAAACAATGTACAGACTGTAATTTCAAAATAATTTTATTGCTAAAGAATGCTAACCATTGCCTTGAGCCTTAGGTGAGTTATAGTAGCAACATCAAAGATCATTGATTATAGATCACCATAACAAATGTAATAATACTGAAAATTTTCCAGGATCACCAAAACAGACACAGAGACATGCCAAGAAAAAATGCTCTTAGGAAAGATGGTGCCAGTAGACTTATTCAACACAGGGTGGCTACCAATCTTTAATTTGTAAAAACACGACGATTTTTTAACATCTGCAAAATTAAAAAAGATTCTAAAATACAGTAAAATAAAGTCTACTTGCATATGATATATTACTGTAAGTGTACATAATATAAGAATTAATGGGAATTCCCCCTGTGGCTTAGTGGGTTAAAAACCCAGAGTATTCTTGAGTATGCTGGTTTGATCCCTGGCATCTCTCGGTGGGTTAAGGATCTGGTGTTGCCGTGAGCTGTGATGTAGGTCAGAGACGTGGCTCAGATCTGGTGTTGCTGTGGCTGTAGGCCTACAGCTGCAACTCCGATTCGAGCCCTAGCCTGAGAACTTAACATATGCTACAATTATGGTCCTGAAAAGACGCACACGAAAAATAATGGTATAGCCAACAAAATGGTCTGTGACTTGTGATGACTCAAGATATTTTGGTGGCATCAATACAATCAAGAAATATATACAGTCAGTATAATATTTAGAGCTGTTTTGTTAGCTTATGGAAGAACTAATATAAGAATTATAAAGGCTTTGCACATCTTGGATGTAGGACAGAGGGTGGCAGTGAGGGCAGCTATCTTTTCATTTAGTTGATATCTTTATAGATTTATTATTTAGCAGGTGCAGTGGTTATACAATATGAATTAATTTTATATGAAGAGATTTACATATAAATTGGTAAAATATACCTATTCTTGGATTCATGAATAAATTAACTTTGATTAATAAATGAACAACTTTTAAATGCCAAGTTTCTGAATTTGTAGAAGCAGAGAGAATTTGTTCTGATTGAAGGACTTCTGTCCTTTGGTGATCATAAGGGGCACTCTCAAACCTACCTGGATTTCAGTCGTATTTATGCCATTCACTGGTTATCTGACCTTGAGCTGTGTCCCCCATGTGACGATAGAGACATAATATTCATATTTTTCAAGTTGGAAAGAGTGAAGTGTGATGCGGACTGCTATGTAAAGGGTGAACCGTGTCCATACCATCTCACTCACTTCCGTTTGTTTCTGCACTTCAGTGCCCCTCCCCCCAGTTACTGGGTACCATCCTTTGTATTTGCTTTCTCAAGTGACTGCAGAAATGGAAGCAGCGGGTATTTCCAGTTTCAACAACTTCTATTAAGCACTAAACTTAGGTTCAGATTGTGAATCTCTCACAGGTTGCTATTTTTTCTGGAAGGTTTCATGTAACTCCTTTCACTGCCTTTTAACTATTTGAAAACTTGCCATGAGAAAATAGTTAAAGAATTATTTGAAGCTAACATAAAGGATATTTATTTTATTGATGGTGTCTGTAAAATGTCCCTAATCAAATGAATATTTATTTCAAAATAAGAAAGAAACTTCTATCAGCTCTTTTATGCAAAGAAATCGCATGATAGGGAGATTAAAGAGAGAGGAAGATGATATGTGTGCAGTTATATGAGATTTCAGAACATTTGATCACTGTGTTCAAGGAAAAGAAAAACTTTTATAAAAAATTGACTATTACATTGAAAATTATAGCAACTTAAGTATGTAACTTTGATAGAAAACTTACTAAAGCAGACACTGTGCTAAAACATTTGTAAACCTTATTTCATCATCTTACCTGTCCGATAAGTACTATTATTATCTTCATAGAGATGAGTGCACTTAATAAGAAGGTACAATCTTCTGGGTGTAAATGAGAAGGATTTAGAAATTACTCAGATGGTGATGAGTAAATGATATAACCGGAAGCAAAAATGACAGGCTTAATACACTCTTCTCTAAGGAAAATTCTTATTCTCAGACCGATACTGTGTGTGACCTTATTTCTTACTAACAGAACTCTGATATACTTGTTTGCCATAACAAAATACCAGAGCCTGGGTGCCTTTCTCCTTGGCTTGCCGATGTCACCCTCTTACTGCCTCTTCACATGGTCTCCTTCTGTGCACAGTCCTGTGGTGTCACTTCCTCTTTTATTGTTTTTGTTTTGCTTTGTCTTTTTAGAACTGCATCTGTGGTACATGGAAGTTCCTAGACTAGGGGTCAAATCAGGACTATAGCTTCTGGCATACACCACAGCAACAGCAACACGAGATCCAAGCCATGTCTGCAACCTATGCCACAGCTTGTGGTAATGCTGGATCTTTAACCCACCGAGCAGGCCAGGGATGGAATCTACTTCCTCATGGATACTAAATGGGTTCTTAATCCGCCGAGCCACATATGGGAACTCCCTCTTCTTCCTCTTCTAAGGACCCTGGTCAGATTTTATTATGGCCCCATCTTAACCCAACCAGATTTCTTCATACTATGTAGCAACCTCAGACCTGTCTTACTTTAATTTAAGCATGTCTTTAAGGACCTTATCTACAAATAGGTTTTTAATCTGAGTCCCTGCCTGGGCCTGAGTGTTGAAACTTCAACATTTGAATGTGGGGGGAATATAATTCAGACTTATTTTGTTAAAAGATTGGGAGTTGCAGATTAAAACAAACAAATAGCAACAACAACTCTACATTTTTTAAGTTATTTCTTTGATAGGCAGAGTATATGATCTACTTCTATCTAAGGTGATACAATCAAAAGTAGTTGTATGGAATTATTCTTATTATTCCCAACATATATATAGATATATATAGATATATATACATTATACATATATGGATACACACACATATATATGGAGACAGAAACGTTAAATAACCCACACACATCATGAAACTGACGAGGATGGAAACGTGCGTGTGGGAGATAAAGCCACTGTTAGACATTAAATGTAATTATTATAAATGGTGTGAAGTAGTAGAACTATAAGAGGAATAGGAAAAAAGAGATATGGGTAAGAGCCTATCAGTTACTCACCAAGTTAGGCATTAACTATGGTCTCATGTCCCCCCAAGACAAGATGAAGGAAGATTGCTTACTTAAATTCTGAACAAAAACCATACAGAAATCTGTGTGTGTGTGTGTGTGTGTGTGTGTGTGTACACCCATGTGAATGTGAACCAACAGAAGGATTTTGATGAAGTACAATAAGGTGTGATTTAGGTATTTTTCAGAATATTATCATCTTTAAAATATCTCCACAATGTGAAGTTTATAATACTTACATGTTTTGTCACTTAGGAAATGTTTTTTGGGTTAATACCTTGCTATCTCTCTGTATTCCAGTAACACATTTATTTGTGTTGTATGTTATCCTACACCCTTTTAATATTTTATAATAGATACATTTGTCAATTAACCGATAAACACTATTGCTATTAGCAAGTGAGACCACTGGGAACAAGACAACAAATTAATTATGGTTTGAAATGTGGAGTTAAAGGTGACAAAGGAAGTGTGGAAGACTACACAGTTGAGCAGGCCAGATAGGGATGATTTCCTCAGTGAGTTTTCATTTTACTCAAAGAAGTGCTCTGGCATATGTATTTTACTCAGGTTAGAAACCTGGGAGAGAAACCATGGTTCTCTGTGGTGACTCAAGTCAGGGCTCTAGAGACTGGGTCTAGACTTTTCCCTTTTATATAGATGAAGTAACACTTTAGCAGCCGGATCAGTGGTCCCCAAGACTATCCTTAGGCTGGATTTGCTTGAAGGACTCACAGGACTCAGAAAAGCTATTATATTCCTGGTTATGATTTATTACAAAATCAGCAAAGGGAAAATAATATGTAAGTCCAGGAGAAACCAAGAGAAACTTCAAGGTGCCCCTTTCAGTGGAGTCTCATGAGGCTATACTTTATTCTTCCACCAATGAAGTATGACAAAATGTGTTAAGTGTTGCCAAACAGGGGAGCTCACCTGAGCCCTAGTGACCAAGCTCTTCGTTGAGGGTCAGTCCCATAGGCATGAAGCCCCCACTCGTCTGACCTCAGTTTCTCCACTCCACTCTTCCTCTCAGAGCAAAAGTAGGCATTCATCTTATGTTACAGTGTTAGGATTGGATCATGTGGTCAAACTAGTACAACAAGCCCCAAACTAGTACAACAAGCTAATGTCAGGTAAACAAAAACATTCTTATCCTGAAGAATATTCTAAGGGCTCAAAAGTTATTTCCCAAGAGCCAATCAAAGACCAGTTCTGAAAATAAACTTTCTCTGGAATGTGCAGAATTTGAGCAAAAAGTCCCGCCGAATTAGTCTTTTCTTGTCCAGTAGCTTACTCATCTATTTTATTTTTGGGGATATCATGATCAATTAGGCATTATAAAGATTCCAAGAGGTCTAAATATCCCCACACTTGCCACCTATTACAATGATTAAACTCACCTTGTCCCTGGAGCTTCCTAGCCGGCATTTATCCAATCATATCCAGAAAGCTAATGTCAGCGATGGCACCTCTTCCATCATCTTCAGCCTACAAAGAACAGAGGCCAAAGATGTTTACTGAGGATGTGGTTCACCTTTTACTGATGTTTTCCTCCATGTCTTAATAAAGAGAGCATCCACTGAGTTTATCTGGGGATATAGTGTGTGTGTGTGTGTGTGTGTGTGTGTGTGTGTGTGTGCTTGTGTGTGTTTGAGGGAGGCTGTTTGCAATTCACACATGAAAGCTCTATGCCATCATTACATCATTTCTGGTTCCCTAAACTTTTGGATTTCATCCTTCACATTCGAATAGGGAACTGGTGACATCTCAGCCTTATTGAAAGTAGGCCACGATTGAGCCCAATTTTTAATCATTGAGAGTAACTCCTTGAGGTGTTTCCTGTTGTGTGAGATAACACAGTAATTCTGGAATCTCTGGTAAACATAGCCACATTGATACTTTCTAGTAGGTCTAATAATACACTCCATCTTTGGATTGATTCTCTTGTTATTTTTTCCCACGCATATTCCACAGGTTTTTACTGAAATGAATTCATAGCATCTTGCAAATTTTTGGAATATAAGCTATTTTATGCCAGGTCCGGCTTGGCACCTAACCCTCTGACTCTGATGCTTGTCAAGATTTCACTGGAGTTACAAGACTAGAAGCAACAAAGAATCATCAGAGCATGCTCTTAGAAAATCAGACATCCTTTTGTAAACTAACTGACTTAACGCGATATTATTACAAATTTGGCATTTTAGGAGGACCTCAGATATGAGGGTGCAGGCTGGCAAAGATATCTGAGAGAAACTTCTGGATTCAGAATTTTTAACTTTGTCTCAGTACACACAGATGCCCCTGTTCTAAGCTTCTGGATCTTACTCATTATTTAAAAACACCTTTATTTTTCACATAAGAAGTATAGCAAGATTGTGCATTCAACTTGCATTACAACTCTGCCACCAACAAAATTATCCTTGGGTCTGCTTTTCATGTAGGTTGGGCCTGCAACTGAAAGAACTAAGATATTAGGGTACCATGAAAAGTTCAGGGTCTCTGACTTGAACTGAGATTTGAACTGAGTGCTTAAAGTTCTAAGCTTAGTATTTATTTCCTTCTTGTACCTCTCTAGTGCATTCAGAAACAACAGCTTCACTCCCCAGTCCAGTCCTTGCAGTATTCATTACTGCCATAGATTAATCTACATAAACCACTTGGTCTGCCAAGGTACTTTCTTTTTAAGAGACACTTGATTTCATTTAACCCCAGATGATTTTCAAATTAGCCACGATGCCATTGCATGGCATATGTTATTATAAAGCACAATCCCCCATTGCTTTGAAGACCATGGCTTATAGCTAAACTAGTCACAAAACTCTCTTTTTGAGACTGTTTCCTCCAGCCATTCCTGGTACCATGTATGTACCAGCCATGCAGTAAAATATGTTTGTACTTTGTTCATGTCTTTCAGGTCTTCTGTTGTACCTTGACTTCCAATTGCTGGAGAGTTTTCTCTAAAGGCCAGAAATCTCTCTACCTACCAGCACAGCTGACCAGAAATTCTGGGAAATTATTATTTCCTACCAATAGCCATCAACCAATGACAGGCAAGAGTTGGTTCATAAATTTCCCAGCTCAATTGCCCCTTTGCTAAGATAATGCTAAAACATGTATTCTAAAAGGACTGCCAGATTTTCCCAGATAGGTTCAACTCCCACAGTAGCAACTGGCTTGCCAAGTAACCATTAATTGGCTGCTTTACTCCTTTGTCTTATTTTCTTATTTCTTATTTTCTTATTTGTCTTATTTCTTATTTTCTTATTTCTTATTTTCTTATTTGTCTTATTTTCTTATTTCTTATTTTCTTATTTTCTAACACACCCTGTCAACAGCAACTAATAGGAAGATAGCATGCAAACATGAAAAGCAGTTTAAATCATTTTCCCCCTCCAAAGCAAAAGCATTAGTTTATTTACTTTGCATAACAAAAAAAATGGTAATCTGTAAATCCATGGCCCCAGACTTTTTTGCTATCCTGTGAGAGGAGCTAGACAACAATCTAGGATGAGAAATCTGGGTTGCAAATATGAATATATAGGTTAAGCTTAAATTAATTACATAAGTAAAACAAAGATAGTATCTTCAGAGCACTTTGATAATCTAGGAACTCTTTGATAAATGTAAAATAATTGTCATAAAAGAAATGTAGATTTTAGAATCATCTTACATAGCATGTATACAAGATTTATATTTAACGCATTAACTTTCTAAAATATTTGCTCACTGCCACTATGTACAGCTTTTAAGCTGATAGTAAAACTTGAATTCATGTTCTTTAACTAAAATTTTACTTTCCTCCTACATAAAATCACTCCAAGGAAGATAACGTTTCATTTAGTCAAGGATCTAAAATAACTACCTAATTAAACCAAATATTTTCTTAAGAAAGATTGCTACTGAGCTTGCAGAAATGATTATAATTATCCACATATCTACTATCACATGTACAAACACACAAACACAGTGAGTGAAAAATTAAACAAACTTTTTGTTAATACATATGGTATAGATTATTAGTATAGAAATGGCTCTGTTTTAATTGCTTAATGCAACTTACTTCCTGATATGGTTTCCAAATCAAGGTGTATGTAAACGTCTAGGATCTACTGAATCTGATTATCTGGCCCAAAATAATCAGGCAGCTGCAAAGTTAGGGCACACAGTCCACAGACTGCCTTCCATCAAAATACCAAATTCCGGCAGCTGTCAAAATGACCCTCAATGACCCTAGAACCACTCAAAGAACTCACTGAAAGTTGTTAAACTCACAGTATGGTTTATTATAGGGAAAGGATACGTACAAAACTCAGCCAAGGGAAGAAAGTATAGGCCTATTGATGAAGTTCCAGTAAAGACTCTGCGTACCAAAGCTCAGGTAAACTGCCTGGTTGACAGTACTTGGTGCATTCTTACACATCATTGCTGGCAGTCTGGCCACGTGTTGATTGTCCATGTGCCTGATCTCAGTTTCCAGACTCAGGCTGTCACAATGCTATCAAGTGACCCAAAGTCCTCACTCTAAACTGCATTTCTCCTGTGGCTTCTAGACCCCACCCCTAATGACATTACTAATATCAGACTGGCCCAAAGCCCCCATACAGAGAAAGACTCCTATCAGGCACAACATTCCAAGGGCTTGGACATTTCCTCCCAGAAATCTTCAGGCAAGGTTAATTTTTTTTTTTTTTTTTACTATCCATGAAGATTTAGGGTGGGACTATAAAGTTTCCCAGTTTACTTCAGTGTAGCATGTTTAGGACTGGTTTATAAACTGGCATTTTGGGATCGGTGCCTCAAATTACACATCTTCCCTGCTCTGCCGCAATCTTATCTTCAGTACAATTTCCTAAAGAAAATAATATTTGATTACATAAAAGTAAATTTGGAAGCTGTCCCTTTTAGTCTTTTCATGCATACATAATTACAAGCATTTAAATTAATGACATGTTGATACTTTAAAAAATGCAGGGAAAATATGGAAAATGGGAAACATGTACAACATGTTCATTTAAAAAGGAATTATTGCTAATTAAGCCATCTGGCATATTGTCTTATACATAGTAGTTATTCAAAAATTCATATATCACATTGGTTCTCAAAAATGAAAGGATAATTTAAATGCAAAGATATGGTGATGTTTGGATAAATTATGTTTTTATTCTAAAGGAAAAACCATGTTAAAAGTGGTGATTTTAGAAATTGTCTAGGCCAATGACAAAATGATTAAATTAGGAACTTGTAGCTGTGAATGAATTTCCTAAATCATATTTTGAATTGAGATTGCATGCAATAGAAATCTCACTATACTGGCTTAAGCAAGTTAAGGTTGATTTCTTCTGTGTGAAGAACTCCAGAGGCAGAACCAAGCCTTGAGTGAGTGACCAGGGAAGCCATTAAGGACATAGAGTCCAGCTAGCTTCCTGATCCATTATCCTTAGTCCGTGGCTTTTCGCTTGTGTTCTTATGTTGGTGTCTTCTCTTTGAGATATTGTGCCCACATGCCAGAGGACACGTTGTGGGTAAAGCAGAAATACAAAAGACTGATCCTTTCCTGTAAAATTTGACTTACATTGAGTTGGGCAAAAGTGTGAGCTATGACTCTTACACAATGGAGTATTAAGAAGTAAGTACTCTAACTGGGCACATAAAAAATAGAAGAATCTCAAAAAAACTGGGGTTCTGCTAGTACAAGACAAAGAACAATTGGATATTGGATACGTCTGTATTTTCTGCACACTTTTTCAGCAGATATTTATTAAGCATTTGTTTGCCCTAAACTCAAATTTTAAGTGCTGAACAAAACCAGCATAGACCCATAGTCCCTAACCTCAAGGAACTTAAGGTAATGAGGAAAAACAAAATAAAATGGTAAGCTAGCGAGTGTGCAAACAGATATGATTGCAAATTGTAATACATGCTCTATAAGAAGAAAAAGGTGCTGTGAAGAAGAGTATTTGAGCCCTAGGGAAAGTATAAGTATGATCCATTTTGGGTTGTATGATCAGGAAAGCCATTTTTAAAGGTATGGTGTTGCAGCTGAGACTTGAAAAAGAAGGATGAGCTTTGTGGAGGGAAGGAAGATAGGTCTAAAAAATGAGAATAGAGTGCATGAAGGTGATGAGTTCAAGGGATTGAAATACTCGCGAGCATGAGTGTAGGTCACTGTGGCTGGAGTATGATGAATGGGAGAAAGAGAAGCTGCAAGAGAAGGCAAGACAAATATTTGATTTTTTGTTTTATCCTGATTCTTCTCCCTCCTTAAAGTAGGTAGATTTTGAATTACAGAGAAAAAAAAACTGATTAAGTAGACATATAGAAAATCAGTTTTAGTGTCAAAAGCCAAGGATGCAAGACAATGAATAGCTTAACAGATGAGAATAATTGTCTGCCCCTAAAATGTAGAAGATTTTCCCAGTTGAGGGGTGAAAGAGAAAACAAAAAGAAAAAAAGAAGTGGAGAGACCTGTGAGGCTCATGTTGTAAACCCATGCCTGCGAGACTGTGTGAACGGAACTTCTGGTGTCAACAGCCAGAGGCTGTCGCGGTTCCACTGTGGCCATGACATAACCATGGCCACGTGACCAGCGCTATGGGAGATGTAGACCAGTACCTGTGGTCTGCCCATCTGAGCTCATCTGTGAATCCAGCTGGCAAGGTCTACACTCACCATCTTTATTCTTGCATTCTAGCAGCATTCTTTCCTTCCCTGTAGTAAATATTACTCATTGATTACCCAGAAGTAATGTCACCTTATGCCCTCTGGCTTTGCTCTACCTAAAAGGCACTAGTCTTTGTACCGAGAATACAGCCACTAAAACTTGGCTCCTTTCATCCTTCATAGCCCAGTGAGGAAGAAGAAGAGTCCATCAAAAAAAAAAAAAGAAAAAGAAAGAAAAACAGCGATATGTTCTATAATTGCATACATAATTTAACACAATCATATTTTCTTTAAAGATGAACTCTTTATTCGTTCAACACGTGATTACTTAGAGTTTACTGTTAAGAGACTGAATCAGCCATGTAGGGAGACACATCCTGAGCAGGTGTGCAGTACTCTTAGCGTAAATTGCATTTCTTTACTTGTATCTTATTTCCTGTTCAGGATTTTTATTCCTAACTCTAACCAGCTTCCCCAGCTCCAAAAATCAGTCTTTCTGATGCTGTTCCTATATATTGACCCTGATGCCATTAACATCTTTGCCAGTTGCACGTCTTCTCTTTTGGTAGATTCTAGAATCCCTGCCTTTCAATACCACATGTCTGTGTCTGCAGGGCTTGATAGTCTATTGATTTTCAGGGGACAGAAGGGCATCACATACCACTAGAGCTGATGTTTATACCACTTTCACAGTTCCCAAGAGAGGATTTTGGCATAACAATCTTTTTAGTCACTTATTATTCTTGTCACCATTTTATCAGCATCTGTCAGGCAGGGACACATGCTGTCTCTGTTTTGTATGACATGAATGTCCCGGGTTTCTAGCAATGATGCCGCAGTCCCCACAGGCAAGCACTTCACATTGGTAGGAAGCTGGGGCTCAGACCTGCTCATCAACCTTTCATGAATTACAAACGTTTCAAGTTTGACTCACATTTTATTTTTAATAAGATTTCAAAATGAGTTGAGATCTCTCAGCATGATAAAATCCTATTGGAGTTAGAGTTGCTTTTGTTGCAATTCTGAACAATCAAAGGCATGGAGTCACCCTTGAGTGGCTGTGATAACCATGGCATTTCTAAAGAAAATGTTGAAGCTCTTTCTAAATGATGGCTTAAGGGCTTGATGTATATGTATACACACACACATATGTATATGAGATATATTTTAAAAAGCAGATTTTCAATATAAAATCCTTTGAAATCAGACACATTTTAGTCTTGTTAAATAACTGTCTGGTCTCTAATCTTACCTTCTTATTTGAAATTTAAAAGAAAAAAAAAAAACTGAGTCTGTACCCTTGAAATTTCAATTATTTCCGTAATAGTAGTCTATAATTTTAGTTGTGCTTTGGCTTAAGCGAAATCTGAAGATTAACCAGACAGGGTATTTAATTGGTCCTGTGGCTTTTATTCTTGAGAATAAATTGCTATAGAAATGGACAAAAGATAAGAAGAGGAGGAGGCACCAGGGAGTAGTGGAAAATCCACTGATCTGGGTTAGGAAATCTCATCCGCAGTCTTTTTGTTTCATTTTGTTTTATGGCCACATCCAAGCACACAGAACTGCCCTGGAAAACCCAGGGATGGTGATTGAATGCAAGCTGTAGCTGTGATATACTCCGCAGCTGTGGCAGTGCTGGATCCTTTAACTCACTGCCTCAGGCTGGGGATCAGATCCATACCTCCGCAGTGACCCAAGCAGCAGCAGTTGGATTTTTTTTTTTTTTTGTCTTTTTAGGGCTGCACCCATGGCATATATAAGTTCCCAGGAGGCTAGGGGTCAAATCAGCATTGTAGCTGTTGATGAACACCACAGCCACAGCAATGACAGATACTTTAACAAACTTAACGAGGCCAGGGATTGAACTCACGTCCTTTATGGATACCGGTTGTTTTCCTTACCGCTGAGCCATGAAGTGAGCTCCAGCAGTTGGATTCTTAACCCACTGTGCCACAGCAGGAACCCTCCTTCTCAGTCTTACACATAGTACTCACATCCGTTTTCTTATTTTTTAGTGATGCTAAATGAAAATTTCCTCTCCATGACTTACTTACGACTTTTCCATTTTCTGCAAAGCCACAAAAGAAGGATATGATAAAATACAGAATAAACATCATGCCCATGGGAGAAATTACTGTTATCATTTATTAAACAGTTATTATATACATTTAAATTGGAACAATAGCCAACTAAAGCCCACATTCGAATTTGACTTATTCCTTAATAGCCTAAAAAATTCAAGTTAAAAAATTATTTTTTTTACCCAGATGTTCATCCATTGCATATGGTATAAGACGATGGAATTTAAAATTCATGTTGTTTGTGGCGTACCTTTGTTCCTGTTCTATAGCATTTCCCTAATTCACTCCCTCTGACCTTGCATACAGGACCAATTTTGTTTCAGTGGCTGCATCCTTAGCCTCAAGGAACATATCAGAATGGGTCTGGGCTAATGTTGACAAACCTTGTTCACCCATGGTGATGACTGGTTATGACTCCACCTACCCCAGCTCTGGTGCATGGGGAGAGAGAGAGAGAGAATGAAAGAGAGGGAGATACAGAGAGAGAGAGAGAGGGAGAGAGAGAGAGAACTCCTGCATTCAACAAGTTCCAAATCAAACCTTTGACCTCTAATCATTGTAAATCTTGCTAAGTAACAGAAAATGACCTTGATATTTGTGTTAATTTTAGCTATGTTTTCTATTCCTTGTGTCTGAAAGCGTATATTAGCAGTGTTTGGACCCCGCTGCCTTCTGATCAAATTGTGGCATTGTGCTCCTGGCTCCCCAGGCTGATGAACATTCAATGGCTACCAGTGACTGGAACAGGATGGCATAGTGACTGGAAAGTTTTGGGCTGATTACTACTCTCTTAGCTTGTTTCCCTAAGTGACTGTGATAAACAGAATATTATCATCTCTCATGAACAAGATATAAATCTTTGTTACTGTAAGACACATTTATCTTGGGCTTTGCTACCACAGTATGAACTAGCATGACCCGATAACGTATCACTCTTATAGGATGATATGTGATCTCTGAAAGATAGGGTAAGTCCTAACCCCACACCTCGGGATTGGACCTTATTTGGAAATAGGGTCTGCTGTGTCCAGCGCTGCAGGGCGACAGGGAATCCTGGAAGAGGGACGGAGCGCTATAACAAAACACACAAGACTCTTTTAGATTTAGAAAGTGTGGGACCAGGAGGCACTCTGCTCCGCAGAAGAAAAGGCACCAAGGTTTCAGCCCACAGGACTTTTATTGAGGCGCATGATGAGATTAGTGTGGAAGGTGACAAGATTAGTGGGCAGGAATAGGTTTAAGCAATAATGAGGTTATCTTCTTAGTGATATCAAAGGGTGTATCCTCAAGACATAATGCAGTTGTTTATATAATAACATGGTTAATGCATTAAGTCCTTTATCTTGTCTTTGAAGGAGATTCTGTACTTGAGAACTCTGCGTCCACAGATATTTGCCTTCTGCAGAGTTCAGCTCTTCCATGGCCGCCAACAAGGGTCACTGAAGATTAATTTCAAGTGAAGTGAAACTGGGGTCTGGAGCAGGACCCCAATCCAATATGCCTGATATTCTTATAAGGGAGAATGCCATGTAATGACAGAGGTAGAGATTGAATCATTGCAAATGCAAGCCAAGGAACACAAAGGGCTGCCCTCTCCACTCCCTCAAAAAAAAAAAAAATTAAGAAACCAGAAAGATGCAAGGAAGGATTCTCCCCAACAGGTTTCAAGGGGAACATAACTTTGCTGATGCTATTGATTTTAAACTTTTGGCCATCAGGAGGAAAAGCCAAGGGATACATTTCTATTTGTTTATTTGTTTGTTTTTGCTTTTTAGGGTTGCACCTGCAGCATATGGAAGTTCCCAGACTAGGATTCGAATCAGAGCTGCTAGCCTACACCACAGATCATGGCAAAGCCAGATCCTTAACCCACTGAACTTGGGCAGGGATAGAACCTACATCCTCATGGATACTAGCCGGGTTCATTACCCACTGAGCCACAACTAGAACTCCCATTTCTGTTATTTTAAGACAAGTAGTTTGTTATACTTTGTTACAAAAGCCTTAGGAGGCTAATAAAATTAGATATAGCAATGCTGTTGTTATCTTTGTTTTCACTGATTTTGCTGTCATTGTGTTATTTTTTTTTCACTCTTTGTAAAACCGGTATTCATTATATACAAAGGCATAATGGCCATGGTCTTAAATACCTGGTAATTATTTCAGTAGGACTTAGAAGAGGTATTCATATGAATAATTCCTCAAGGAGAATGATTTTCAAAAATATTTTAAGTGGATATTGAGAGCAGTGATTGATTGGGGTTCATACAATAATTTTATATGACTTACATAAACTAAGTGAGGATAGATATATTCTCTGTAAGTATGTATATGTTTGCATGTATATATGTATGTATATATGAATGCATTATATATGTGCATCTGTGTGTGTATATGTATGTGTGTAAGTGTGTGTGTGTGTGTGTGTGTGTGTTTGAAGGTATATTCATATGTTAAACCAGTTAAATGGTTCTTTCTAGAGTCATTCATTCAAAAAAGGGTTCAAAGAATTAGTTAAGGTCAGAAATCTTAGTCTGAGTTTCCCAAATGTATAGAATCCAAAACTTCTCCATTTCTTCAACAGCGTACCCCACAGAACACCTAACCAGAGCCTGCACCTCTATTCTAGGTGTAGTTTTGCTTAGGATGTATCTTTTGCCTCTCTGATCTGTTGCTACCAAAATTGTACATCTTTGCCTTTATGAGCACTGGATTTATCTCTGAGCTCCAGCATCTCCAGGACTGATCCTGAATTACACTGACCTAATTAGACTTTCCTCTGATTAATACCCCTTACTCATCACTTCATTCTTAGCTCTGATGTTCCCTTTTTCTCTTGCATTTGAGAGTATGTCATTCAACCATTCTGTCACTACTCTGAAATGCCCTCAAAGTCTTAACTTGTGCCTCAAACTTTCCACCAGGGAAAGGGAATTCTAGAACAAAACAACAACAAATGCAAAACAAAAACAAAACATTTAAGTATCTCTGTGTTGCATGAAGTATACAGTTATTTTTCTTTTAATTTATTGAGTTACATCCTATAAAAGAGACTGAATGACAGTTTATGACTAGTTGTATTTTCGGTTAGCAGATATTTAGCAAGAAACAAAACAAACAATTAATAACTAAAGAATTTCCAGGGGTACAGGACCAGATGACAAAGTTTGGACATCATGTTCTATAGCTTTTATTTTAGGGTATTTTGGTCAAGGGTCAAGCCATAATTAATTGGTTCTTTTATATACCAGTGAGAATAGATTCAAAATTACAAATTCAGAAACCAAAATTACTTTTTAAAAAAATCTCTTTTCTTTTTTTCCCTTTAATTAAATCTCTATTTTTTTTTAAAGCAAATTGGGTTCGCAGTAAAAGAAGGGAGGGTACAGATATTTTCCAAATATCCCTTCTCCACACAGACATAGTTTCCTCCATTATCAACATATCACATCATTTGTTACAATTGGTGAAGTAACACTGACACGTCATAATCACCCAAAGTCCATAGTTTATATTATGGGTCACTTTTTGTGTTACACATTCTATGGGTTTGGACACATGTAACATGGTATGTACTTTTTATATTTTGCTATTGTTCTTTCTGTTCTCCCATGACAACAAATTACACAGGAGCAACGCCATAGTGAAGCCAGGCCCCCTCCGAAATGAATGAATAACATATTTACAACACTTCCTTCCAAATAACCCACAGAAAACACTACATCTGACTTTTCCAAACTTGACGTCCTCATCCCAATTACATTGTCGACAGGTGAAGAGGCCAAATTAGTGCCATTATCCTGCTCAACCCCTATGGACTGTCTAGCAGCGAACACAAACTCTGACCCTTTAATTCCACTTTTTCAGCTTTTTTTGTTTAAAAATCTCCTTGGTGTCTGCATAACTCTTTATGATACATGTTCTCTCTGACATCCCTTAAAAGTTTTGGTCTGACTTTGTATTAAACAGTTTCAACCCAAGCTTTGCAATATTTGTATCATTAAATTTGGCATCTCAGATGTCATCACTGACCTTGATCAATGTATCTCAAGGATCTGGCTCTATGGGGAAAAGAGAGGCTTTCTGATTTATGCTGACATTTCTGTATAATCAGCAGAGCTGAGCTAGAATTGAATAGTCCTCAAAATGGTTAAGAACATCAGGTGGATGGGAAAACTGATAGCAGCAGTACAGTGTCTGGGTAAATTTATGCATATATTTGAAAAAATTTAAAAAAAGAGTTGACTAGAACCTGAACTTCCAAATTCTCTGTTACTGAAGCTGATTCTCAAGGCAGAAGTTAAAGAGGGAACATTTTAGGAAAAACAATTCTCTATTGTTCTAATAGAAAAAATCCAAAGGAATTATTTTTCTAATTATTATTGGAAGATTTCTGACAATGCATATATATTTTCACAGTCCTTGGAATGTATTGATCTGTACAAATGATTTGAAGCTGGAATGATCCCTACTTCTAATTTCTAGAGAGTTAATGATGTTTGTATGACTATGATAAGATCAGTTTCAAACACCTGCATTTTAGAAAGCAAGTCAACCCCTCTCTAATCTCATCACTAAATATAAACATTAAAATAACTTTAAATATATTGATATAGCACTATGTTCCACATAAATTCTACTAATCAGCAAACACACAAATCTCCAGAAAAGAACTCCCTCCCATCCCTAGAAAACTAATTATCTTTGGTACAAAATTCAGTACCCTTCTCAATGCATGAACTTCCTCATAAGAAGTGTGGTTGCTTTTGCAATATGAGGTTTCATACAAATCCAAGTTAACTCTAAGTTTGTATATCTATTCTTTAAATGCTTTATACACTATCATATTAAGGAAAAATTTTGCATGGATTTTGCTCATAATAAATCCAATTATGACAAGATTTGGGGGAGTAAGCCTACCTTAAAAAACACAAGTCTTTGTGTATATCTGACCTTAGTTTTCTAACCCATACAGCTCCTTCTTGCTAATCCATACCGTTTTGTGATTAGTATGGAAAAATATGGCCATAAACATCTAGAATAATACAAATATGGAAGTATATGCACAGAGAAAGAGGCTGGTGAAGTTACTCTGTGCATTAATTCTATTCATTTTATTCCAAACCTCTATTTGCAAATACTAACACCTGTTCAGTGTCCTAACCTACATTAACCCTTTCTAACCAAATATTGAATTTAATGTTTTTGTTCATTCTCCTCTAGGTCCACACTGTTTACATAGCTCTTTAGAACTTGAAACTATTGTATTGTAAAAAGACAGCGGGTTAAGGATCTGGCGTCATCTCTCCAGCAAAAATGGTTTAATCCCCAGCCTGATGCAGTGGGTTAAGTATCCAGCAGTTGTTGCAGCTGTGGCATAGGTCAGAGCTATGGCTTTGATGATCCCTGGGCTGGGAACTTCCATATGCTGTGGGTAAAGCCAGAAAAGCAAACTAACCAACCAGCAAACAGACAAACAAACCAACATAGAGTTTAGCTAAGCTACTCCGTGGTGTTGCTGTCTCAGCATCTATTTTGTTTGACAAAGAGGCTGAAGGAGGTATAATTTGACCCCAGCCCCCTCATGCAAGTGCATACCCTAGATAAAGCCTGCAGAGTCACAAGTAAGGGCCTAATATGATTTTCCCAACAGATCAATGATAACCACCATGCCCTCACTGCCATCTCCCAGAGCCTTCCCTTTTGTGCATTCTTAGAGAAGAGCCCCATGGAATTTACAAAATTTCCATCCTTTCGAGTTTGAATTGACCACTCTGGCCTTAGCCTGGAAACCCAAGCACTCCATCCGTGGACCCAAATAAAGGCACATGCCCCAGGTCCTGTCCCTCTCTCTCAACCTGTGCCTCCCTTTACTGCCTTGGGTGGACCCCACAAGTGTGCTTCTTACTTCTTCCAGGACCTGCGAGTGATAAACTTCTATAAACCAGTTTCTGTAATGGACTCTTTCTGAGTCGTTGATCTCCATCATGCACCCTGTGCTTCGTTTAACAAAGTCTTAACAACATCTCTTTATCATATAAAATAGAAACTAAACCACTCTCTCCATGCATACCTTCCTCTGCAGCTCATATAAGTTTCTGCTTGGCTCTCTTAGGCTTCAGGCCCACCCCAAAAGCAGGAGGCTCTGAGCAGGTTTTTTAACCAATCGCCATTGTGAAAAACAAGTCCTTGGTGTTAGAGAATCTCATAGTTATCGACCAATGTACTGTGGGAATGAAATAACTTTTACGCTTCAGCAAAGTCACACCTCTATCAGGGTTGGGTGTGAACATTAGAACTCCTTCCTGCAAGGGTTGGAAAGAAAAACAAAGCAAAAGCTTATGACTTTTCCTAAAGGTCAACAGAAATCACCTTGGGTCAACTGAACTAGAGAATCCTCCAATTTTCTTCATAATTTGAAATCCATGAATAAAGACTGCGAAAACTTGGAAACTGTATTCTTTCTTTAGATCATTAATTTGGAAAGTGTATTAAACAAAAATCAAATGATCAAGTCAGGCAGGAAAAAACATAATTTCACCTTTCCTTTGGGTAAGCTTTTAATATAGCCTACCAATTATATATATATTGGTATATATATATATACCAATTATATATATATATATATATATATATATATGTATCCCATTTGCATTTTGTCCCAAGGAAGTCATATAATCACACTCCCATATGCTACACAATAAAGAAATGTGCCTTTGGTCATCATTATTTTGAATGTCAAGATAGTACACAGTTGTAAGCACAGCATGCCTCTTTTTTTTTTTAATTTAATATTGTTTTTAACTGAAACACTAGGGGCAATTGTCAGGACACTCCGTAGTTCCTTTTCTTAGAGTCCCCTGAGTATTGCAGTGTTAGGAGATAATCATACTCTGGTTTCCTTCATCTGTAGGTGATAGCAGAGGCACTCAAATCAGGTATAGCTTACTTCCATGTTTCAAAGTCACAGTGTGAAAATGGATATACAGACTCTATGTTTCAAATACAACCAGTCTTGTGCAAGTGGGTACCATCTGACACTTGAAGTCAGATCATTAATATGTGGGTCTGATATTTGTACCTAATAATCTGTATTTAAAATCTTTGGTTGAATTTTTAGAATTTATTAAATGAACATATTAGGAGATGCCTTACATAGATTATTCTGTGCATGAAATTCATTAGCATTGTGGCATGGCGTGTGAACTGTAAATCATTATGCAGATGCTAATTATTATTTAGAGGAGCTGAAAATCTTCACCTTTCAATCACCAAAGATTCTCTACCTAACATCCTCTTGAGGCACTTATATTCCCCATTATTTCTTCCCTTGGGCTATCATATCAAAAGTTTTATTTGAAGAGCTAATCATACTGCTTGGAAATGATAATTCAATAGCTATTCCAGTCAGTCAAAGATTAAGGCTTTTAACCTAGCAATGTTCATTGAGTGTGGCTGGTTTTTCACACAGTTTGTAAAAAATAGACAAAATTATTATGCAGAAAAAAGCAACACAAGCCAAGGAGCGCTAAGGCAGCAAATTAGAAGTTAGTGTCCAGAGAAACAAGTAAAATTTTTCTTTCTTGATGATATAGAATCTTTTAAAATATATTTGAGCCAACAATTATATTAGGAGAATTCCTTTAAAAATTTGACAGGTAGATTCTTTTAGTAATTAGATTATAAAATGTGGAAAAGCTTGGCATATTTTTAGTGAGCAGCCATCCATAGAAGCTCAATTGCCATTAGCCCTTAATGTGTGTGTCCTGTCTAACATGCCACTCTTCTCACTGCTACCTTTTGCCTTTCCATGAAAGTAATCTATCTAAATGTTTTTGAAAGAGAATCTCCTAACAGCAATTTGAAATTCACTAAAAAAGGCATTTTAATGAGTCCATATTGTCCAGGTACTCACCGCTATTTTAACATTTTATGTCAAAGGCCATGGGAATGAATGACTTAGTAATGGTTGTGCAGTATATCTGAGAATTTCTTGCTAAAGGAATGTGGAAAAATTGTTCTCTACAATGATCCACTTATTAGACCACCTTATAATGAGGTTTGAATAAGACATGGCATCAGTCCCAATAGGTGGACCAAGTGTTATTAAAAATGAAATTCATTTACTTTAGAGTCCAAATGCATTCTCAAAAATAACAAAATTAATTTCAACAACGGCAAATCACAATTGGATCTGCAGAAACACACTTCTAGCATCACCCTTGTCATTAAGGAGATTAATTTTTAATAATTGTCAAAAATTGAAAATACAAAAGAAATCATAAAAAGTAAGGAGTGGCAAAAATGATATGTGTTTATAAATATCAGTTAAGGCCTCATCATGCTAATTGTGATGCCTATCATGTACTTAGACTGCAGCTTTAAACTTCAACTCTCAGGCAGACAGAGGATCTAGTCACTTTAGTTCCTACAGTCTCAACTATGTCTTTCAAAAGTGAGAGGAAAAAGTTAACTAATCTTTAATTCTGCAGCATTGTTTCTTGAGAATAGTTTAAGGGGATAATAAACTATTTGATTTGAATAATAATATGCAGTTTAAGTTATGTAATCATACATATTAGGGAAGAGAAGGGAATTCCTGTTCAGTGAGCTTCTGCTATGTAGTAGCTGCTACGTGTATATTATATCATGTATGGTTCTAACAAGAAATCCACAACTTGTGTATGAGGAAGTTGAGGAACAAACAGGTAAAGTATTTGCCTTATGTCACCTCTAGGAATAATTGGACTTCAATGGAAAACCATGGATTGACACCCCTTCAGATTATATGTTAGCCTTTCATTGGCTTTAAGCTACTGTACAATACCCTGTAAATTGAGGTTAACTGATAGATGTGTAAAATCTTCTAATCCTGTAAAGCTGCATTTTCCTTCCTTTCTACCTTGTGGAAAGCCATACTTGCTCCCATTTACATAATCACTTCAACACAGCATACACTCATACAGTGTATATATAACATCTAATTGGTTTTCTCATTAAAGAGAATAAATCTTTAAAATGTGTTCAGTTTTTTTGTCTTTTTGTCTTTTTAGGATTGCATCTGGGGCATATGGAGGTTCCCAGGCGAGGCTTCCAGTCGGAGCTGTAGCTGCCAGCCTACGACACAGCCACAGCAACACGCCTTTGACCTTTGACATCATAGCTCACGGCAATGCCAGATCCTTAATCCACTGAGCTAGGCCAGGGATCGAACCCATGTTCTCATGGATGCTAGTTGGGTTCATTAACTGCTGAGCCACAGCAAGAACTTCATGAATGTGTTCATTTTTCCATCTACACAACAGTCGCGATTTTACCTTTTCTGAAAGTCATTTGTTAAACAAACCCGAGTTTTGCACCATAGAGCAAGGATTTGAAACTTGGATTTTCTGTTATTTAATTGTTCCTTTATTTATTTATTTTTTGGTTCCCAGGCCAGTGATCCAATCCAAAAGCTTGGATTTTTCTGATGCAAAAGCTCATGGTTTTTCATGTCCCATTCCTCATGAGAATCCTGAGCAGCTGGGAGAAGAACTATGTGTATTCTTAATGGGCAGAATGTGAACAGAGGCTGAGAGAAAGAACATTTTCTTGACGGAGACTATATGCTTGTTTAAATGGCATATTCAGCCATAGTTCTCTAGTATTGGGACTCCTTGTCTAGTAATCTTTTTTGCCAAATAACTGTGCTGGGATGATGTTTGCCTGTACAAAGAGAAATGATCAAATCTTTGAAGTGGCACTGAAACGTTAAAGAAGAAATAGTAAGAAGACTTTCAAAGAGACACAGCAGTAGGAGAGAGAATGACCTGTGATGCGTACCAGCTAGAGGATTTGAGGGTCCAGGGTAAAGACATCTGATTGGCTAGCTTGGGGAAGAAAGAGATCAGTAAGAATGGGAAGCCTAAATTCAATCTTAGAGAGAGATTACTTTTTTAACGCTTCATACATAATATTTTCTTTTTTTATATTTAATGACTAGCTTTTTTCCATTACAGCTGGTTTACAGTGTTCTGTCAATTTTCCACCATACACAAGTTGACTCAGTCACACATACATATATACATTCTTTTTTCTCACATTATCATGCTCCATCATAAGTGACTAGATATAGTTCCCAGTGCTATACAGTAGGATCTCATTGCTTACCATAGATAATATTTTCGACTAGATAAGTTTAGAAAAAAATCCCACTTGCCTCGTCATCAAAGAACTAATAAATGTCTACCATCTAAAATAAAAATAATTTGAAATTAAAATACAGTAATAACCCTGAAAAAAACAAAAGCTCTAAAAATAGGGCATTTATGCATTTAACCTTCACTAAACCTTGTATTAATAAGCTGATCCAAAAGATAAATTTGGGACAACAAAGATGATTCAGCTGAATAGTTATTAAATAGAAGTGGAAATCAAGGTCAAGGATAATTAAGGGAAATTGAATTATAGTGGTTTATGCTGTTGCTGAAGAGAAAGACTAGACAAAGTGGTTCCCAAAAATACTTATTTATTGATTTAGTTTTATTTGACCATTTCAAGATCTAATTTGACACAGGCTATTATTTCATCCTGTTAGTGCAAGTATCTTAATGACCAAATTAACAAAATATTCTAGATAAATGGTTGATAAGTGATTAGAAAATAACGGTTAGTAATTGAATATTGAAATTTCCAAAAAAATTAAGTATGGCTTTGTAGAAAGATGAGAAGCTTAGAAATAGAATTAAGCTCTTTTGGAAACTGGCTCTCCAAATACATATCTGAACAGTATCCAGAATAATTATCAAATTAACTCATTGATTTGATGCTTGCATATACATTCCCTTCCTTGTCCATTTCGGTAACACCTATGTTCACAGGTTTATAAGCTACAGGTATTGTAAGACCAACTTTGATAAGAGTGTTAGTATGCAGTTTCTTTCAAAACGCAGATTGTCGGGGACAGAGGAAATAAGTAAAAAAGAATTATTGATGTTTTCTCTTTTCCTACCGATTTGTACTTACTTAAGAATATATTTCGGAGGTAATTTCATACTTTTATGAGTTTTATACTTACAGGAAAGTATTTTCTAATTTTCATTCAGAAAAATTTAACCAAAGCATGAAATAACATGTTCAGGAGATATATACTGGGGACTTACTGTGTGTCAGGATAAGTACTTTGGGAGCAGCACTATATGATAAAGAGGCTACCTGCTAGGTTCCAAATTCTGATAACGACCAGTCTATTAGTGGAAGACCTGATGTTAAATTATTTGATTTATGTTTTATAATGCTACAAAAAAGAGAAAACAGGTATAATGAAAACATAAGAGGGCATTTTACCTGGTATTTGTGACTAGAAGGTATATACTCTACATTATTTTGAAATCATTTACAAACATTACTACTAGACTATATGGTTGTATTTATTTTAAATTTATTTCAGCTCTGCTCTGAGTTTATGACAAGCATCTTATCTAGGAATTAAAAATACGAATCTCACTTGCAACATATAGAAATAGCTTTGGTCACAAACCTTTCCCATATTGTTATCCAAAGGAAAATATAGGAAGTTATTTACATAGTTTCACATGGGTGATTATAAAACTCAAATGCCGCACAAGCTAATAAAGGAAAATTTTTTTTCCAAATCAGTAGCAAGACAAACAAAAGACAAAATCCAGTATCTACACGATTCACCATCACTTTGAAATGTGATTATGGATTTATAAAATGATTTTAAAGTATTTTGACTTTGTGTGGTGGAATATATATGACACTAATCTGGAAAGTTCTGGAAAAATGTGTCACATGTGGGAATTTATTTTGAAGATATATTTATTAAAACCTTAAGATCCTCACATAAGTAAAACAGGAAGTTTATTAACAATGTAACTCACAATAACTGTATATAAAAATAGAAAGAAAACTCAAACAGCCAATCAATATAAGATGTCCTATGTCATATTAAACAAAATATATCACAGATGGTTCTATAACGTAAACTTAAAAACATAAAATGGGAGTTACCTGGTGGCTTGGCAGGCTGAGAATCTGGCATTGTCACTGTTGTGGCTCAGGTCACTGCTGTGGTGTGGGTAAAATCCCTGACCCAGAAACGTCCACAGGCTAAAATAAACAAAAAACAAAAATAACAAAAAAAAACTAATAAAAATAGTTTTACAGCTTATAAAATTTTAAATATATATAAAATGTATGTTAATAAAAATTCAGTCAATTTTTAAACATAAGTTTTATTTAAAGTGTTTAGTCAGGAGATCCCGTCATGGCTCAGTGGAAACGAATCTGACCAGCAACCATGAGGATGCAGGTTTGCTCCCTGGCCTCACTCAGTGGGTTAAGGATGCAGCGTTACCGTGAGCTGTGATGTAGGTCCCAGACGTACTTCAGATCTGGCATTGCTGTGGCTATGGCATAGGCTGGCAGCTAAGGCTCTGATTTGACACTGGCAGCTATGGCTCTGATTCAGTCCCTAGCCTGGGAACCTCTGTATGCTACGGATGCAGCCCTAAAAAAAATAAAATAAAAAATAAAGTGTTTAGTCAATGTTTTTCAGTGGTGAAAAATAATTTCATTGGCATAATTATGTCAGAAGAGTCAAGATAGTTTAGATACAGAAGACATAAAATATCTTTATGAAAACAAATTTAAAATATCAAGTGAAAAATGTTGCACATATTAGAAATAAAAACCACTTATTCTTAACTTGTAATTAATTTTCACCAATAAATGACACTAGTAATAAGACAAAGGGCAGAGGAAAGAAACAAATGATACAATTTGACAGTCCACAAACAGAAGATTTGCCAATGGCAAATGAACATTTAAAATGACTTTCAGGGAGTTCCTGCAGAGGCTCAGCAGGTTAAGCACCTGACATTGTCCTTACAAGGATGTAAGTCTGATTCCCTGATCTTGCTCAGTGGGTTAAGGACCCAGTGTTGCCACAACCTGTGGCATAGGTCACAGACACAGCCTGGATCTGGTGCTGCTATGGCTATGGCATAGGCCTGCAGCTTCAGCTCCCAATCAAGCCCTCGCCTGGGGATTTCCATGCTGTAGGTGTGGCCATAAAAAGAAAAAAATAACACAATGACTTTCAGTATTTTAATTAATAAAATAAGTACAAAACAGATAATTTTGTATTTCTGCAAAATTTTTAACAGGACTGTGCCAGGTTCTACTTTTCTTTTTTAAATATGATTTTTATTTTTTCCATTATAGTTGATTTACAGTGTTCTGTCAATTTCTACTAGATTCTGCTTTTCTGATTTAAGACTTGTTTATGTAAATATATGTTCCTTGATTATGAGGGCCAGGAAGAAATCAAGATAATACATCTGAGAGTAACTGTGTGTGTGTGTTCATTACGTGTGTGCATGCCTGTGTGTACGTGTGTGTGTGTGTGTGTGTGTGTGTAGGTTGGAGAGGTGAGGAGTGCTTACTACAGATATGGTAATTAGAAAATTCCTTTTCCAGGAGATGATACTTGAAATGGAACTTGAAAGATCATGAGTCATGCATGTAAAGAACTAAAGGAAGGGAGTTCCCATCGTGGCGCAGAGGAAACGAATCCGACTAGGAACCATAAGGTTGCGGGTTCAATCCCTTGCATCGCTCAGTGGGTTAATGACCCGGCATTGCCATGAGCTGTGGTGTAGGTCACAGACGCGGCTCGGATCTGGCATTGCTGTGGCTGTGGTGTAGGCCAGCAGCTGTAGCTCCAATCAGACCCCTGCCTGGGAACCTCCATATGCCATGAGTGTGGCCCTAAAAAGACAAAAGACAAAAAAAAAAAAAAAAAATATATATATATATATATATGTATATATATATAAATATATATAAGGTGAAAGAACCTGAAAAAATATGTATAACTGAATCACTTTGCTGTACAGCTGAAACTAACATAACACTGTAAATCAACTATATTCAATTTTTAAAAAGTGTTGTAACAAAAAGAAGCAAAGAGACAAAAAAAGAGATGAGAAGAACATGGCTGGAGATGAAGTAGGCTGGTGATTATAGCAAAAAAGAAGGATTTCCTGTTTGATCATATTTTTTCAGTGAATTGTGAGGCAAGGCCATGAGCTTGGTCTAGACACAGAGAGAGGGGACGGAACTTATCAGAATGAAGAGCATCCTAACTAGGAAAAAATATTAGGATATTTGATCATATCGAGGGACAATTTGAAACTTGTGGTAATTAAATTAAAATGCAATCCTTGACTGGGTGATTTTTTTTTCCACTAGCGATTTTCAGGTAATTAAGAATCACCAACTAAAAACATCATAATTTTCAGTCTCAGCTTAGCAAATACTGAAGGGATTTGTAGCAATCAATATAAATGAGGGTTTCAAATGTTGGTACTTACTACCTCTGGCCTATGTTTTGAATTAATTTTTCTGAAGGATATTACACGATTATATACATGGTTTTATAATTTACACTCTCTTAAGACAACAACCTAGTCTGATTAATAACTAGTAAGTTGTTGACTTTTGTAATTTTGATTCACAGAAATCACTCCTATTGGAAGGAAAGTCTACTGAGCTATCTAATGACAAAATATCATGATACCAGAGTTCATGGAATTTTTAGACCATCAGCCTAGGATATGAATTTTGTATGTAAGTTTGACAACCCAATGAAATAACAAGCTGAAAAATGAAATCCATGTGTGCAATCTCGGCAGATATACTTTATCTCCACAGTGCTTACGGCTGTGTGGAAAGTGGGAACTTTTCATGCTAACAAGCAGGATTATATTTTGAAAATGCATGGCAACATCTACCTTTTTTTTTTTCATCTGTACCTATGGCATATGGAAGTTACTGGACTAGAAACTGAACCTACACCACAGGAGAGATGATGCCAAATCCTTAACCCATTATGCCACAAGGGAACTCCAACATCTTTTATTTTTATATTCTGCTTGTGATCTTCACTTATTTTCATGTTGATATTATGGAATAGTTATATTTTTTCCCCAGTGCCTTTATATCATGTCCCTTTCTTCTAAGGGACAAAAAAATATTCATTTCAAATCTTTTTATAATTAACCTCTGGTGACTATGTACCTTAAATAAATCTGTTCTCAATTTGAAAAAGATATTAAAAATACAAAATTAAATGTACGATCAAATTAACTATGAAATTCCCAAGGATCACATTTAACTTATCAGCTAAATTAATTATTTTAATTATATGATTAGGAGGCAGATTTAATGACAAGCACACAGATACCTATTAGTTTGAAAGCCAAGAAAGGAGATCATAATCAATATTGATCAAGAAGTTCTGATCTATAATTTCAGAGAAATAAAACTTCCTAAAAAGAAGATGCTTTTAGGGACTTGTACAGTTTACGTTTAGCATAAGTGTGCATTATGAGTCAAATCATTCATTTTTTTTAACTTACCCTTAAGATCATAGATTTTCTTAACAAAAACATATCAAAAGATTTTTTTTTTCTGCACAAGTTGTCCTTTAATTTTGGTCAATGTGAATTTCCTCCATGCCTTCAGTGCACCTAGAAAAAAAAAAGGCTGGTCATTCTCTTTTCTTTTAGAGATGTGCTTTCACATTTACCAGCAAACTTCTTAATTGTTGACACCATATAAATTGCCTTATAAATTCCTAATTTGATTAGTTGTTGAAAATCAGGCGATCATATTTCTTGGGTGCCCACGTATGTTTTCAGATGTTGAAAGATATCCAAGGAAACAGAATTAATTTCCTCGGCAACCAACTTGCATTTAACAAAACAAACTGCCTTGCAAAGGCTCAACATAAACCTAATCCAAATACTAGGCATTGTATCTCTTTCAGTCTTTTCATATCATCATCAATACCATCAGGCCATTTTATTAGATCAGGAAACTGAGGTTTAAACATCTTAATGATTTTTTTTTCTGTGTCTTCATTGTTTTGAAGAGAAAAGAGCATGGGTACAACGGGGGAAAAAAGAGATTTCATTTCAGGAGTAATAAGATAGTGTTTCTACACTATAATCATCGTCAGAATATTTTCTTTCCCCACAGTGTCACAAAAATCAATGAAGCCTCTCTGAGTTTGGAACCTATTAGATACTGCTATTCTTGGTTGAGGGGACTAAGCGTCTCATCAGTAGGCACTGCAAATGTTCCAAGACATTTGAGCAGGAAACATCTTCCTTATCTTGTGTATTTCATGAGATCAGTAGCAAGAGAATTAAAAACTAGGAAAATAGGAAGCCAGAAAGTAGACACACAGACTTTACAGTTGACTTGAAAACCTCTCTTCTTTAAGACCATATGGATTATACACACACAGAAGTCCACACATGCACGTATTCATTGACACACACATACACCCAAATACATGTGCGTGTCTTTTGTGTGGAAGACAGAAGAAAAGAAGAGAATGACCAACCTTTTTTTTTTCTAGGTGCACTGAAGCATGGAGGAAATTCATGTGAGAAATTACCTTTGGCAGAGGAGTGCCTGGCGTTACATTTAATGTTGAAAAATTGCAGAGAATAACTTTGTTACGTACTGGGTCTCTTAATAGATACCCGATTCTCTTGTAGCATATCATTAATGGGACTGTAAGGAATAGAATGTGGGATTGTGTTTTCTTGAAGCAGGTAAAGTACCCATGTAGGTATACCATAGGGAGACCTCTGGAATTAAAGGGGAGCAGGGGGAATCTTTTCAAGCCTGATAATGTTTTCTCACTTAGAATATTTTTTCTTAAATTAATTAATCACGATATTTCATGTCTTGATAAGGCTCTACCAGTGAAAGAAGCCCACTCATATTAATGAATTTTTAAGAATAGGTGATAATGTACATTATATTGAAGAGGATTACTGCATTCACTGTAGTGTGTCTACTAAATGAAGCTGGCAATGCAAGGAGAAAAATTAATTGTACAAAGACATATTCTAAAATATTCCAGCATTCCTTATGTAGAATATAGTGACTAAGAAGAACAAAACTGTCATAAAATATTTTTGTAATATATAGAACAGGTGGGTTCTCACCCAAAATTCTGATATCTCTAGCACTATGATAGTCATTACATATTCTAAATTCATGCTAAAGCATTAAAATTCATATATCTAGCCAAGCACCCTCAACTATCATTTCTTTTATTTAGTCTCTATTTCAGAAGATTAATATCAATCATATATTATTTTTAAATTAATATACTTTATTTTTAAAAATAGCTATAAGGATACAGAAAAAACGATCTGATAGCATAGCATTCCCCTCTATCTGTTCTACCCTAATAGAGGCTTCTCTGTCATTAACATCTTGTCTCAGTGTAGTAGATTTGCAGCAATTGAAAGACCAATATTGATGATGTGTGTGACTGTTATTATTATTATTATTTTATGGTCCAGCCAGCATCATATGGAAGTTCCCAGGCTAGGGCTTGAATAGGAGCTGCAGCTGTAGGCCTATGTCACAGCCACAGCCACAGCAACATCACATCCAAGTATCTGCATCCTACATCACAACTTGCAGCAACACCAGATACTTAATCCAATGATTAAGGCCAGGGATCAAACCCTCATCCTCACAAACACTATGTCAGGTCTTAACGCGGTGAGCCACAATGGGAACTCCTGATATGTTACTATCATTTAAAGTCTCTAGTTTACATTAGGATTCACTCTGTGTTGTACAGTTGCATGGGTTTTGACAAATGCATAATGACTTTTATTCACCATCACAATCCTAAAAATGCCCTGTATTATATCTGTTGGTCCCTATCCTACCACCAAAACCTCTGGCTAACACTAAATGTTCTACTGTCTCTATAGTTTTGCCTTTGCCAGGGTAATACTTTTGGAATAATATAGCGTGTAGCCTTTTTAGGATGCATTTGCATATTCATTTAAGTAATCTGCTTTAAAGTTCCTTCATGTCTTTTTGTGACTTGATCACTCCTTTCTTTCAATTTCTAAATAATATTTCCTTGTAGGGATGTACCCCAGTTCCACAGTTTTTGCTTTTTTTTTTATTTTTAATCCTTTCTGTTGTGGAAGGACATCTTGATTTTTTAAAGTTTGGGAAGTAATAAGAACAATTAAAAGCTGCAAAAAACATCTGTGTGCAGGTTTTTGTGTAGATATAATTTTCAAGTCATTTGTTAAATGACTAGGACAAAATTGCTGGACCTTATTTTGAGAATGGGGTTAACCTTCTAACAGACTGCCAAACTGTCTTCAGAAATGGCTGTATTTTTTTTCTTTTTTTGTAGTTTTCACAAGCAATAAATAAGGTGATGAATTGTTCCATACTCTTACCAGACTTGGTATTATTAGAGTTTTGGATTTTAACCATCCCAAAAAGTTTGTAGTGGTACCTCATTTGTAATTTACAATTTGCAAATGTTATTTAATGTGGGGTATATTTTTATGTTTGTTTTCCATTTGAATATCTTCTTTGATGAAGATCTTTGTCCTATTTTAAGCTGAGTTGTTTGCTTCTTGTTACTGTTTTTAGAGTTCTATGTACAGTGTATAATGCTATGTTTAATCCTAATCTGGTTGTTGTCTTTTCTCTTAATAGCATCTTTATAGGGTGAAGTTTATTTTTAATAAAATTCAACTTATCAATTTTTTTCTTTCATGGATTTTGATTTTAGTGCTGCTTTGAAAAACTCGTTACCAGGCCAATGATCACCTACATATTTTCTCCTATACATTTTTCCAAAGTTTTATAATTTGAGATTTTATATTTAGGTTTAAACTCCCTTTGATTTTATTTTTTAAAGTATAATATCTGTGTCCAAATTTATTTTGAGACATTTGTATGTTCAATTGTTATAGCACCATTTGTTGAAAGATCATGCTTTATTGAATTGCCTTTTCTTCTTTGTCAAATATCAGTTAACTCTGTTTTCATAGGTTTATTTTGTGGCACTTTATTTGGTTCCATGATCCAACCATATGACAGAGACATATCCTTTTCATTGATCTTTTTAAAGAGGTAGATTTCGTTTACATTGATTTTCTCTGTTCTTTTCTATTTTTACATTTATTTATTTGTGTTGTTATTATTTCCTTTCGTTTCCATGATTTTTTAAAACACTCTTCTTTTTCGTAAGATGAACTCTTACATCATTGATTTTCATTTTTTAAATATTAGATTTAATGCTAAATAAAAAGAAAAAATGCACTAAATAACGCAAAGAAGATACAGTAAATATTCTCAAAAAAAAACCCTTTACTTCTACACCAATCGATATTTGTTGTGAATAAATATTTATTTCCCCCTTCTTTTATTGCCTTTCCAGCATTGATTTCCCTATTTCTGCTTTTATCATGGAGAATCATGCCTTTGTTGTGCTCAGTGTTTGCAAATCTGTCAATCAAGGCATTCAACCCCTAGTCCAGAGGATGAAGCGTTTGTTCATTAGTTTACTCAACCATTTCTCATTAAGCTGAAACCATATCTCAAACACCTAAAATGTGCATTGGAAATCCAGTAGATAATCAAACAGAAAATATTCATCCCGTATTTCACTTACATTTTAATTGGGTATCAGGTAGAAAACAGATAACCGGTTAATTCTAATAGATTTCCAGGTGGAGAATAGGACTTAAGATTCAAGGTATGGTTTTTGCACTAACTTTCTCAGGAATGTGATTATTGATTTAAGCAAGAAAAGGACAGAAACTAGTTGAAACTAAATGGAGTTGGAGACTAGCTCTCCTAGAGATTCTTTGATTTTTGTCCTGTGTGACAACTCAACTATGTTCCCATATCTTTGATTTTCTGAGCTAGGCAATACCCTTTGTTTTAACTTTTTTTATTGTACAAAAGATTCTTTAAATTATGTAGTGCTTTATAATTTTCATGTTTTACACATATCATTTCATATCATCTCAAGCAATAACCTTCCAATCCACTCCTTTTTGTTGCTTTTATCTGGAGTTGGCATCTGCTGCTTGTATCCAAAGTACTGTAATTAACACAGTGTTGAAAATACTTCTGAGAACAATCAACTAATGAAATATTGGAGACCGAGATATTTTTAAAATTTCCGCTTGTTCTTTTTTCAAATGTAAAATTAGGGTGAAACTTAACATCTTTTCCCAAAGAGTCACTTTAATGAACGTGGGATATGTTACAGCAAATCTACACATCAAACACCAAGGCCCCTATTCTAATTTCTGAATATAGCTTGCCCATAGCACTATTAGAATCATCACCATCTTATATGATACCTAATATTTTGTGCAACTGTCTTATCCTAGGTTTAGTTTTCTTGTGTGTACGTGAAATGAATCATATATCTTTATGTACCACTTCCTCTAGGACCATGTAAGACTGATGTTCAATAAAAGCTTTTTTTTGTAATGAAACTATAGAATCCATTTAATAAAATTTTCTCAGTTTCCTATATTAGAATATTTCCTCTCCCCATATTCATTTGCTTCTAATCCTCTAGTTTTTTTTTTGTTTTTTTTTTGTTTGCATAAGTCTGTGTATCCTTTTTCCTTTCATCTAAATCAAATTGAAGTAATCCTGAGATTTAACTAGGAGTGTGTGTGCATGTGTGTGAGTGTGTTTATTTCAATGGTCTAAATGAATCTAAGCATACTCAGATTATTTGACTGGCCAACTTATAAGCAAGTAAATCCCTACTCTTGCAGAATCAGCATTTTTGCTTATGTTTAAAATTATGTTGGCACCAAAAGTTTGACTTTAATTGTCTTAGTGTAATTAGAAAAGGAGTAAACTTAATAAGTAAAAGATGACTTTGTGCCAAATGAAAGCCAATTGATTCACAACATACTTTACAAAGAAATTTTCCACAGTTCCTGGAATAGAGAACTGCAGTGGAAATTGAGTCTACAAAGGGCCCGGGGAGGCAGAAAAATGCTGACTCAAAAGATGAACCATAGTAGTCAATAGCACATTCCTTTAGTGAGTGGCAATTTAGTTCAGAGAAAACCTCAACTGACAGTTTAAATAAATGTTGTTAATTTGAATTTTATTGGCTTTGTTTTTTTTTCCCCTTTATTTAATGAGTACATTTGTTTTAGTTTTATGGTTGTTGTAAAAGCTACATTAGGAGTTTACACTTTGCTTTACATTTATACATATTTAAGTAACATTATAATCAAAATAATTTAACTCAACATTGGAAGACTGAGGCTATTCCCCTTTTAATAGCGATTTATATGTTAAATACAACTGAGAAACAGTATCTTAGACCACCATCTTTCTTCCGAAGTCAAATGTTTCAGCAACCTCAAAAGCATGGTCCAAACTATGAAAGACCATATGTGTTTCCTGCCAGAGACTGCTGGACAAGGTATTGCTGGAACTCTTTGTCTAGTGTATTCTATTTAATTATGTAATTGCCACCTTTTTTTTATTTCTATCTTATCCCCCAGTTAATATTCCAAGTAAAAGTATAAACAATCACAGTGCTCTAAATTTTTATGAGCTATTTGGTGTATTATTATAAATATTTCATATAAAAGTCACAGTTGGTTTTTACTATGTCTATGAGATATTAAATTTTTGCTTTATAAAAATGAAAAAATACTTTAAAAAACTCTCAGTCTTCTGATGAAAAATAATTGTATCTATATGTCTCTTGTAGTACTTATTAATTTTTCTCACCTTCCATAGCAAGGGCCTCAGCCTGAGAAAAAGTTTTGTTTGCTCTGTTAACCTGGCTTACTTTGGCATTTGTTAAATTCAGAGCAGTGATATGGCAAAATAAGAAACTTGATCAGAGTTATCTAATGGGCTCAAGAAACTTAGAAATTAAGTTTATTTTGAGGCCAAATTAATTCCGAATACACTACAAACCTATATTCAAATAATCTCTTAGCTCCGGAAATACAATGAAGACATGCATGTAAAAGATTAAAAATATTTCCTATGAATTTTGGGAAGCATTATGTTGTATGGAGATTAGGTCATATGTGCTTAGATTATTGGTTCAAGGTGGTAGAGTCAAGCATGGCTCATGCACTAGCTGGCATTGCCAGTTTTGGTGTAATTGGTGACAATGCTGTTGACAGAATGAACACTGGCAGCAAGCACTGTTGTTACAGTGCCGTGTCAGTCCTATACGGCACTAATGCAGGCTCACAGCACTGGTTGGTAATCGGAAGTCATGTTTCTGCTGGAGGCATTGGCAGGGAAAAATATGAATGACAGGACCAACACCGGCCCCCTCAGTATCCTTGTCAGTAGACATCAATCCCTGATTCTAGGCACATGCATTCATAACATAAAAACAACAATTTCAATATACAGTAACTGGAAGAGACAAAGGGAATGGATAATTTTATCTATAGCCCTTTTCTCTTTCCACTAAACTCTTCTCCTCTGCCCCTTTGAAATTTCGATGTAAATCTCGGCTTTTCTCATTATTTGGGAAATCACTTCAGATGATTGGAAAGTTTCAGATGGTGGAAAGTATCGACTCATACTATTGAAAGTCAACATGGGATTCATAAGGTGATGCGATCCCTATCTATGTTTCACCTAGAACTTAGTGCTCATGTGTCTGCATTTTATACTCACTAAAAAGGGCAAAATAGGGGAGAATATAATAGCAAATGTTGACACGAGGTAGACTAGCATTAAAAAGCACATTGGCCAAGGGTTTCTGGAAAGCAATTTGGCTTTAGAAGTAAAATTAAAAATGTTAAGTCATATGCAAATGATCCCACATATATTTTCACATAGGTCATGAAGATGTCTATATGACATCTTGGTTGTGGAAGTGGGAGATGAAGGCAGCCTATGGTTCTATCCTAAGTGGGTACTGATACAAAAGGTATTCATTGGGATACCCTAAAGTAGATAGAAGTCAGGAATACTTTCAGATCACAAACTATATAATATAGTATGAAAGAAATAAAGAAGCAATAATCAAAATATTAGAATAGATGCCTATGAGAGGGAGGTAGATGTACTAGGATAGAGAAAATAAAAATAACATAAAATAGATCAAAAAAGAAATATTACATGTATAGGTCATAATAGCATTGTAAACTGAGGAGTATTATTAATTCCATTGTCTACAGTGGAGATTAAATTTTTTGAAGAAAAAACATTATGTAGGCTTCGTTCTGATTTGTGTGTGTGTGTGTTTTAAAGTTTACTACCTAGAGAAAATAAAGTGTCTGGAAAGAATATCTACCAAACAAAAAAATTCCATGGATAATGTAAAAAATTAACTTTAAAAAAAGGTGAATTTAGGTATGTGACACACCCCAGAAATATTTTAGCTTCCCTACCCATTCAGTTGTTGGCAGAAAATTGTTGTGCAGCCAAGCAAGAAATTACAGTAGGCAAGGAATTGTTTTCTCAGCGATATTTTAGACTAACCTTAAAAAAATATTTAAGATTTCTTTGACTTATTGTTGAACCAAACTGATTTTATTATCACAAATAACGAAGTCCAAAACTTTTTGTTAAACAAGAGAAAGATGAACAGGAAATGAATGGTGGTTGCATTGAGCCCTTAAAAAGCAGATCTTTCCCCATTGGATAATGATAATATTTTATAAGCTTTAGCCTGCATCAGAATAGAAAAGGTATTTTTCATATATTCTTTAGTGACCTCATTGTCCTGAAAGGTTCAGAATATACAATTTCTTTAAGTCAGTGATAGTATGGTATTGTATTATGCTACTAATCTTAAGACGCATCTGTAGGTGTGTGTGTTTGTGTGTAACTAGAAAGGGTGAGTATCAGATGAAGATGTGGGGATAGCTAAAGGCGAAACACTTCATTCCTCCAGTATCGTTAATACAATGTTATTATTATTATTATTATTATTATTATTATTATTATTATTGTTATTTTGAGGAGAAAGGAGATTACTAGGTAAACGGGTATGTGGGTAGACTTCATTCTGAGCAATTTGAGAACTTCCTTTATATGTCTACTGAAATATATTGGAAGATGGATTTACATTTCAGAAGCAGGGCATCATGGATTGCTCTCCAAGTGCTTGTAACACCCCTGCCTCATGGGTTCTGTCATGTGGTTAAGGGGATGATGGAAGCATAAACAATCTAATTGTAGGGTTGGAGGAATGACTGTAAGTGCATCTGGTGATTGCTGCAGCAGCCATCAGATGATGGCAGATTTGTTGTGGTGTGGGGACTTGTGGCATTTGCAACTCCACTTATCTGAGGCTAGCTCCAGAGATGAGTCTTAATTAGACTTACCTATTCATTGTATTCTCTTCTCAATTATCAGTAAAAATAAAACGGAGAGCCACTGAGACATGGGAATGAAGCATTGGGATTAAAAATGTTCTGGTCTTAGCTAAAAGACAGAAGGGATTTGTTTCTCTCTTTCCAATAAAATGCATCCTTAGACATGACCAAAGAAGCAGTTGCCACTATGTTTCTTGGCAGTCATCTTAGAACTTCAAGAGAAACCATGCGCAGGGCCAACGCACAGAGAGGAACTGCAGAGATATGGAGCCAATGACTTCAAACCTAATGTAACACTATGTTTCCAATTACGTGGCTAAAAAGAAAAGTTTTAGTAGTGTTCAGCACTTTTGAGCCGACTTCTGGTTCCTTGAAATCAGTAACAATCTATTTGATATAAAACAATGAAGCTAAACACATTGTTCGGAATTAGATTATTTCTTATTCTCCATAAGAAAGGAGGAGGAGGGGAGAAAGACCACTTGAAATGTGGTAGGATAGGGTACCTAGCAAGCAAGGATGATGTGCCATAGATGTCAATGATCAACAACATCCCAATCAGTATCATAGCCCTTCAGTGTAAGTTTTGCTATAAGGCAGTATTAAAATGAGAATACTGTATTGCACTTAACATAAGATCAGTCATCTGTGTGGAGAGAGAGGTTTTGAAAAGAACATTTATTGGACAGAAAGGAAAAATAGACCATGTGAGAGACGTAAAATATCAGAGAAGAGGGAGGGAAACCAGGCTGGATCGGTAAACGAAGACATTTTGGAGACAGAAAGGATAGTTCATAATTCCTACAATGAAGTCAACCAGAGAAAGTAATATAGTGTTCCTTGAAGCTGATTGGAGGTGCGTCAGTGCTAATTTTTTTTTCAGGTGATATTCAGCAATATTTTAAGAGGAGGACTTATAATGGAGGTATTAGTTTATAACGGAGATATTAGTCTTCAGGATGACTTAATAATACATTAATTCTATGGCAAGTGTTAGTAAAGGAGTAGGGATTGAATATCCAAGAAGAGTAAAGCACTATAAAATAGATTTGGATATTTAACTGTAGGACACCAAGTTGACACTATCTAGTTCAGTAGAAAGGAATTTATTAAAAGATATCAGTTAACCCAAACATGATAGAATGACGGCAAACCTAGTTATGTCTGAGCTCATATGAACAACTATCAGAACTCTGAACAAACGGTCAGATAAAGAAGCTGCTCCTTCTGCCGATCTCCAAACCATAGCAAATTTACCAGGATCAAAAAACTGCTGCTAGGAAACTCAGACTGCCCACTCTCAGCCCCCTAACCACCATGCTGCTTTTGCCTCCACCTCCACCAGGGACATGGCTGTCACACTCTAGCAGCAAGGGTGTATTTTTGTGTGTGTGTGCGTGTATGTGTGTGTGTACATATGTGAGTATATGTGTTTTCTTCCACATGGGAAAGCAGAGTGAGAATGGTGGACTTTTGTATATTTTCAGAATACTGTGGACAGCGGCAAATAGTAGACACTGCAAAAATCCTAGACAATAAGATGTCATCCAAAGCACAGAGAGTTGTCACCCAAAGCACAGAAGATGTCATCCAAAGCACAGAAGAATTTAAAGCATCGGTGTGATAGAATCAACGACTTAGATATTTTTTATGCTTTTAATAATAGTTAAATTTTTTGTTTCTGTTAGCGATATATTTGATATGCATCATACAACTCAAGACTTTTAAAAGCTTACGTTGCTTTTGGGTTTTGATATCCTATATTGGCCAAGCTTTTTGGCTTTCCAGGGACTCCACAATCAAGAATTAAAAAAAAAAAAAGAAAAGAAAAAGCTAATAGGGAGGTGGTTGTTCATCCTCTGCCGCTTTCTAAAGACGTGTAACAGCAAGGTGGTTTGGAACCTGGAAACTTGCTCTGAAGGTGCATCCTGATTAGACTAAGTTAACCATGGTAATCTCATCCCCTTTATCTGTCACTATAACAAAAAATAAATCTGTAGGCAGTTCTTTCTGGATTTGGTTCAGTTATGCACAAATTTCAGTTACCAAGATTTAGTAAATAACAGCAGCCCCTCCATATCATGGTTCAAATTCTACCTTTCATGGTATACTAATTATGAGTAAGTGCATAAAGTACAAACTTTGTTGCTTCCACTTCAGTGCAAAATCACTAGGTAAATGACAGATGCATATCATGACCTGTGACCAATCACATCATTTATTTCAAAACCTTTTGGTGATTAGTCACTGCACATCTACTATTCAGTTCATGCAGAGTCAGTAAATACTATATTTGTGTTGTTGGCATGTCTCTCAGTGACAAAATCTCATGACATTTTATAAAAATTAGATAATTAATAAGGGAATAGGCCATCAAAAGTGAAAGTCGGAAAAAAAAAAAACAGGTGATAACTGGAGATGAAATTTAAATAGAATGTAAATGGAGTGCCAAGAAAATTATTGTCAGAATGTTGATATAGCTGGCATTGAAAAGACTCTAGGTAGGCGGCATAGTAATTTGGTGAAGGTGAGCTTAATGTAAGTGAAGAGTGTTAGTGATGAAAAAGATGAAGATGACATACTATTTTTATACTTTTAATAATACTTTATTTTTTGACACCCGCTAAAATCTTCCCATTAAAGAAACTCTCAAAATTAAAAGCACAAGGGATAAAATGTTGGAAGCTGACCTAATCTTAGAATGGACTATGCCAATTCACCAAACGGGCTGCTGTTATTTACTAAATCTTGCATAAAAACGTACACTCTTCATCTTCTAAGTTATACTATAAGAACAGAAAAAGCCCTGTTCAAATTACCTTTGACACAACTTTTAAAAAGAAATACAGACACCCCTCAGGATCTGTAGGAGACTGGTTCCAGGACCACCACCACCTCCAGTACCCTCCCCTCACTGTAGATGCCAAAATCAGAAGATGCTCAAGTTCTTGATATGGTAACCTATGCACAATCTCCTGTATATTCTAAATCATCTCTAGATGACTTATAATACCCATTACCATGTAAATACTATGGAAATTGTTGCTGGTGTGCAGAAAATTCAAGTTTTGGGTTTTAGAACATCCCCCTGATTTTTTGTGAATATTTTCAGTACTTGCTTCCTTGAATGTGGGATGCAAAACTCAAGCATATGGAGGGCTGACTATAACACATTTTTGTTGTCAATGTTTCTATTATTTTAAGTTATAGTAAACCAAATAAATATTAGTTTTACTATGTTTATTCTCCTATACATTTATAATTATTGGTAAGAGAGTTTTTAATATCTTGATAAAGAATAAAAGTTACGTGGAATTCCCCTCATGGCGTAGCGGAAACGAATCTGACTAGTATCCATGAGGATGCAGGTTTGATCCCAGGCATTGCTCAGTGCGTTAAGGATGTGGCATTGCTGTAAGCTGTGGTGTAGTTCACAGATGTGGCTCAGATCCTGCGTTGCTGTGGTTGTGGTGTAGGCCGGCAGCTACAGCTCAGATTTGACCCCTTGCCGGGGAACTTCCATATGCCGTGGGTTGGGCCCTAAAAAAGACAAAAAAAAAAAAAAAAGGAATAGAAGTCATGAAACAATCTTAAGTTTTCCCATTGATTATTAATATTTCCTTGCATGGTTTCAGTTTTCTTAGCAATATTATAGCCTCACTTTGTAGAATTAAGGGTGTTTGGCAATTGGTATGCACCCAAATAGAAAAATGCTCACCATTTATCAAGATTATAGGAAAAGGTGGAGGGAGTAAAGAAAGGCAAATACTATAGCAGCAACAGAGCTGAATCTAAGCCAATTTAAAAGGAATAGGGCTGTCTTTTTTTTTTTTTTAATGGTTTTCTTTGCTGTGCAGAAGCTTTTAAGTTTAATTAGGTCCCATTTGTTTTTTTTTGTTTTTCTTTTCATTACTCTAGGAGGTGGATCAAAAAAGATATTGCCACAGTTTATGTCAGAGTGTTCTGCCCATATTTTCCTTTAAGAGTTTTATAGTATCTGGTCTTATGTTTAGGCCACAAAATGATAGAAAATCTTTGCAAACAAAGTGAATGACGAGGGATTGATCTCCAATATGTACAAACATCTTATGCAAATTTATATCAAAAAAAAACAAATAGCCCATTCAAAAAATGGGCAGAAGATTTAAATAGACATTTCTCCAAAGAAGACAGAGAGCCAAGAAGCACATGAAAAGATCCTCTACATCACTACTTATTAGAGAAATGCAAGTCAAAACTAAAACGAAGTAATAGCTTACTCATCTGAATGGTCTTCATTAAGAAATCTACAAACAATACATACTGGAGAGTGTGTTGAGAAAAGGGAACCCTCCTACACTGTTGGTGGGAATGTAAATTGGTACAACCACGTTGAAGAACAGTATGGAAGTTCCTTAAAAAACTAAATATAGAACTACCATATGACCCAGCAACCCCACTCCTGGGCATATATCTAGATAAAAGCATAACTCAGAAAGATAAATGGCACCCCAGTGTTCATTGTAGCACTATTTACAATACCAAGACATGGAAACAACCTAAATGTACATCAACAGATGAGTGGATACAGAAGATGTGGTACAAATATACATATATACAATGGAATATTACTCAGCCATAAAAAAGAATGAAATAGTTCCATTTGCAGCAGCAAGGATGGACCTAGAGATTAACTATTTCTATTTTAAGATGATTCCAACAATAAGTTGTTCAGAGGTGATGGCAAAGATTAGGGCTTTACAATGAGATTCTTTAATAATGAAAGTTATTCCTGGAGATTCTTGCATTATATTAATGTTTAGAAAGGTATTATTCACCTAATAAACCATTATTTAACACTTATTACATTCAAATAATATTTTTGGCAAGTTATGACTTGAACGATGGAAGGATAAAAAATATTCACATTACCTTCAGAAGTACCCACACTAAAAGGATATTTACAGCTGTTACAAATATAATGAAATGCCCTCTAGACAGATATTAAATCATTCGATGAGATAATTTGCCTATGATTTCTGATATGGCAGAGAAAGTTTCAAGTTTAATCAGAGTCACAGCTATATTAATAGAGAAATAAACTGTATTATTTGGGATTAAAGGGTATTGGGGTTGTATGCTGTGTGTGTGAAAGAGAGAGAGAGAGAGGCTACGGTGGGGAACTAAACAAAGACCTGGACTGTGTTAAGCATGGTCTTGGAGAAAAAAATTTATATTCAGTTTGCATAATTCAAGGGCCAGCCTGAAAAAAAAGAATTTCAGATTCTAGCTCTTCTTTCAAAAAGCATTTATAGATTCTGGGTTAATTTACTGTAATACTTTGGCAAGAAATATGATGCTGAAGAAATTCAATAGATAGACTGTGTTTCTCTTAACTGATAGTGTTAATTGATTTCCTGGGAAGTTAGGAGATAAGAACAGGCCATCAGCCCTCCTGTCTAGATATATACACAGAAGAATGAAAAACAGGTGTTCAAACCTTGTACACAAATGTTCATAACGGCACTATTTACACTAGCCAAAAATTGGAGACCATCCAATTGTTGATCAGCTGATGACTGGATAATCAAAGTTTAACATATCCATACAATGGAATGCTAGTCAGCCATAAAAAGAATGAAGTACTGAAGCATTCATCAACTTGGGTGAAACTTGAAAACCTTAAGTCAAAGAAGCCAGAAATATATGGTCACATATCTTACAATTTCATTTATATGAAATATCTAGATTAGGTATATCCATAGAGATGGAAAGCATACTGGTGATTGCTAAGGGTGGGGACTGCAGAAGCGAAGGACCCCTTAATGGGCATGTGGGTTTCTTGAAGGGTAATTGAACTTATGTTTGGAATTTGATAGCGGTGATGGCTATGCAACATGGTGAATTAGTTAATGGTACAAAATTTTACACTTTAAAATGGTTAATTTGTTTTGTGAATTTTACTTGAATAAAAACATATTGGATGGTTACATAGACACTTGTATACATATTAGATTTTTCATGCATATGAGACATGGCTTTCCTCCATGCATCTGCTCTTCCACCTCCTGCATCTCTCTGTTAATTGATTTATCTATTATTACTTCACAGAATTTGAGGTAGTTCTTTCCTAAGAAGCGTTTCTGTTCTAAGACTTTGGCATATTGGAATCCGGGTTCAAAGGCAACATCTGACCTGCATGTTAATTATGAGATTTTCACTTAAACTTCTTCAATTTTCTCCCAATTTACCATCCCTATTGCCTTATTCTGCCAAACTTCTACATCCCATCAAATGCTACATTGTTTTTAATTGTACTGATGATGTGTTTTGAAATCACCCCCCCACCCCGGCCAGTTACAAATCCCAAACAATTTGATTAGTTCAAGTTTTCCCCTTAATCTTTGCTACAACTTCTAACATGGAGTTTTTTCATCAGTTATTACCTGCACTTCATATTGAAGTGATTTTTTTTCTTATCTTGTTTTAAAGAAAATTAAGCCACAAAATATACAGGGAAATACATAGTGAAATGTTATGCACTCACTATCCAGAAATTAGAGAATTTTATTTTATTTGCCTCATTTTTACAAATAAAGGAATTAATATTACAAATAAAGGAATTCCTTTCTTCAATGTTTTTTCCATTAGCCCTACACAAAGGACATGTGAATATTTTGTATTTCTTAGCAATAGGTTGATATATTTAGTATGTGTATGAGAGAACTATAAAAATATTGTGGTCTTTGGGATTTAAAAGTGTCAGTGGTTGAAGTTCCCGTCATGGCTCAGTGGTTAATGAATCCGACTAAGAACCATGAGGTTGCAGGTTCGATCCCTGGCCTCGCTCAGCGGGTTAAGGATCTGGCGTTGCCGTGAGTTGTGGTGTAGGTTGCAGATGCGGTTTGGATCCCGCATTGCTGAGGCTGTGGCGAAGGCCGGCGGCTACAGCTCCTGTTAGACCCCTAGCCTGGGAACCTCCATATGCTGCGGGTGTTGTTCTAGATAAAGGCAAAAAGACAAAAAAAAAAAGTGTCAGTAGTTAAATATTATACACACGACTTTACAACTTGGTGTTTTATTTGTCAATATATTTTTGGTATTTATTTATATATTTCAAGTTTATTGCTTTTAAATGTTCCAAGATTTTCCACAATGTAAAATATCACAATGTACTCATTTTCCTATTCAAAAATTTCTATTATTCTGTATTGTTATTATAAGCAGTGTTGAAAAGAGTCGCAGATGTGAACAAGGACTACACAAGTTCATATTTAGCCTGATATATAACTGAAATGTGGTGGAGTGAATATACACACAAGCTTATGGATTTTGGAAAAGTTCTCTGTAGTTTCCGAATATGCTTGTGTCTATTTCTGGATTCAGTGACTTTTTGCACTTTTCTAGTTGTCTTTTCCATAAGATTTTATGTTTCTTCACATTTTGAAAATATGGTAACTATTAGATCTATTGGGTAACTCCTTATATTTACCAATGTCTTTATATTTCTGAGTTGAACCTAATTTACCATGGATTTTAATGTATATCTAGGTAAAATTATATTTTCGTAGGATTTGTGCATGTATTTATTTGTATTAGAGAAATTAGCTTTTATTTAAATTTTACTATCTTATTTCTGTTTTGCTGCCATGGTTATAAAGGTCTCATAGAATAATCTGGGTAGTGTTTCTTCTGTTGACTTCTATGAATTGTATTACTACCATTTATCTATGACTTAAGTTTTATGTAATTTGCTTCTAAAACTTTCTGGGCCTGCCATCTATTCTGAAGGAAGTTTTTATGCTATAAATTTTATAGATTTTAGTCATTTTGGTCAGTTCAGGTTTTTCAGTTCTTCTTATTTCAAGTTCTTTTTTTAATTTTAATTTTCCAGTTCATCAAAATTTTTAAAAATGTTGACCCAATTTTATATTAATTTATCAGCATGTTAGTTCTTGGGGTATAGTTTGCAGAATTGGTTGCTGACTTATTTTTATTGTGTTAGACACAAAGTTTGCTGTTGCTATTCTTGTACTCATATTTGTGTGTTTGTCTGTTTATTTCCTGACATGAATGGCCTCATTCGGAAGCCCCATGTGATCTCTGGTTTGTGGTGGTAATGCAAGGTATATTTGGAGGGTAATACTTAGATTGAGATTTTTCTGGGCTCTAAGGTATTCATTGTTCTGGTAGCAGCTTTATCTTTTACTTTAATAGAGATCTTTAAGAAACCCTGGTTCTTCAGGTCCTATAAATATTCAAGGCATGTGATTTTATGTGCTATAGAATAATACTCTGATTTCTTGGCTTAATTTCCTGCTAGCCTCCCCCTTACATCCTACTGGCCAGTGTGCATTCTATCACTGTTGTACAAATTCAACTATTATTTCCCAGGTTCCAGCTTTCCAGGCAGAGTGTTCCATTCCAAGCCAGCAACCGTAGCCTTGTTTGCTACCCTATGAGGGCACTAACATACTCACTTTAAGCTGTGGATTTTCTTTTGATTTTTGACACTTGGGCCTATCTAGTCCTTGTGTCCCTTCTCAGCTAGGTCTTTTTAAAGTATTTATTTGTCCATTTACCCATTTAAAAGCAGTATACTTACATCCTGAAAAGACCAGAGAGGACTTCCAAAATCAAGGCCATCTACTACTCTGTTCTTTAGAAGTGTCCCCAAATATCTTGATTTATTTTACTTTTCTTCAATCTTTTCTTTACTTGCAATGTACATATCATTACATATACCATTGTCCCAAATCATGTTCCCAACCACTTGATCTGCCAAGACTTCCCAATTTCACAGGCACCTGGTACTTTGGTTATAGAAACTGATCACTGAAGAGTTGCTATCGTGTCTCAGAGGGTTAAGGGCCCAACGTAGTATCTGTGAGGATTCAGATTCAATCCCTGGCCTAGCTCGGTGGTTAGTTAAGGATCAGTTGTTACCTTAAGCTGCAGTATAGGTCATAAATGCACCTCGGATCTGCTGTTGCTGTGGCTGTGGCATAGGCCTGCTGCTGCAGCTCCAATTCAGCCCCTGGCCTGGGGACTTCCATATGGCACAGGTGGGGCCATGAAAAGAAAAAAAATAAAACAAATTGCTTACTGAACATACATCTAAACCTTTTCAGATGTTCTTCTTTTACTTTTAAGTGATTTCTTCTTTGCTTTATGCATGATATACCCTTTTAATATCTGTCTCTAATTTATTATCCCCTGTAAAACTATAGCTGATTTAATCCTGTAACGTCACTTCCTGCATCAGCTTGCTCATATCTAATGTACAGCAATTAAAGCATTTCAATGTAATCTTTGCTTGTGCATGTGTTTACCTCACAAGCTTCATCTGTTAGAAAAAGACACTATTTTAATGTTTTAGGTATATATTGTTCAGGGCATATAATAAATATTTGAGAAATAAATGCAAAAATAACAATTTAATGCAATTGCTTTTCAGAATTTTTTTAATAGCCTTTTTGCTTCCATTCATTAGCCATCTCTTTAGCACTTTTTTAATCAGACTTTACACTTTGAGGCCACTTCATTCAGTTTCCAGCTTTATTTCCTGTCCAATAGAGTCAAGGTTATTTTTGCATGTGGGTTTTTAATCTCCCAGCTCAGCATTGCAAGTCAACCATAGCTGATAGCCTGCTCTAATTTATAGCCTTGGATTCACTCCAGAAATAAGTAATGATTAGCACTCCATCCAATGAAAGTCAATATCTCTACCCTGAACATTTGAGAAATTGCCAGTAAGGAAGAGAAATGCTATATACTTGTAATATAAAGGGAAAAAAACTGAAGCTTGTCCAAGAGACACTTATTTTCTATTTGGGAAGCAATGGTCAACTGTAATGTAGAACAAAGTATATATTGTTATATTTACATATGGCCCGCTTTGTTATTTTTAAGAAATCCTGTGATCAAAAAATACTGCTATTCTCTACATTTCATAAACTTATTTGGATTCAGAGGATTTCTCAGTGCTAATTTGTCTTCTGCCCAGTTCTACAAATGTGAAGTCAATTATTTGCTAAAGATTAGGAAATGTTGGCATATTTTCAAGTTAATCTCCATGCTGTGATCTAGATGATACATATTTTGGCTCGTGTAGAAATTATTTTTTATTATATCCTATTTCAATACAATTTCCATGCACTAGATGAATTTTCATACACTGGCAAATTTATATCAGGTCCTGAAAACCTCTTGGTGGGGAAGCTGCAAAGATGACTGGCTACAGGTTGCCTTACATAAAAATCGAGAGGCAGGTGAAGAAGAAGAAGAATAAAGAACATTAGCAATGATAAGGACAATGACAACAAAACAAGCTCGGAGCGTTTGCTTCGTGAAAAACGTTGCTAAGGACTTTAGAGAGAGAATCATTTTATTCCTCCTCATCATTATTTAAAGTTGATATTATAATCTTTGCTTTATCTATGAGTCAAATTAAAGCTCTTGGTATGTAAATACTATGTCCACAGTTGTATAGACTCAAAGAGTTCAAGAAGACACATGAATTGAGAGCAATTCGATTCCAAGAACTATCCTTATTATGGAATATATTGCCTTTTCAAACTTGAGTTTCTTTCCTTCTAAGATTGTTTTAGAATGCAGAGTGATTCTAAAACATATCTGAGGCTTGTGAAAAATCATTTCTTGGAGTTCCCCGGTGGCACAGCAGATTAAGGATTTGGCATTGTCACCTGTAGCGGCTCACATCACTGCTGTGGCGTGGGTTCAATCCCTGGCCCAGAGAGTGAAAACCAAAATTTTCATACTAATTGTCAAAATTAGTGCATTCTTCTGAATGCATAGGCATGTACACTAATAGTGGATCCAGAGTCTCAAAAGAAGGTAATATTCTTTAAGCATACCTATGATCCTTCAGTGAAAAAAGTCTGCAATTTTCTAGCAATCCACATTTGAATAAAGTTTACCTGAATGTTGCATAATAGTGCACACTTCTCAAACAATTCTACTCTTGACAAGGACTCTGAGAACTCACTGTAAAAAGATTTAATTGGACCTATTGGACCTATTGATTGAAGTACTTCTGCATGTTCATCTTTTTTTTTTTTTTTTTTGTCTTTTTGCCTTTATGTAGAGCCGCACCCATGGCATATGGAGGTTCCCAGGCTAGGGGTCTAATCGGAGCTGTAGCCGCCGGCCTTCGCCACAGCCACAGCAACGCGGGATCCGAGCCACATCTGCAACCTACACCACAGCTCATGGCAACGCCGGATCCTTAACCCACTGACCAAGGCCAGGGATCGAACCAGCAACCTCATGGTTCCTTATCGGATTCGTTAACCACTGAGCCACAAAGGGAACTCCTGTATGTTCATCTTTTACTGCTTGGAAACACCCAAGGAAACTGCCAAAAGCTATTACATTTAGAACCCTAAAACCAAATGTGTCCCAAATAATTTTTTGATAGGGAGTGTTCAAATATTTGAATGTTTAAGTGACAATGAAATTAGCAGACAGCTCAGTATCAGACATATGTTCCATGCTGACTGCTCTGGAGTCTAACTGATCTTCATTTCCCTTGTTACTGTCTTACATATGTTTCCATTAGACTAAAATCCCAGGTTGCATATAACGTATTACTCATGCCCCAGTTGATTTCTTGAATCATAAAGCTGTAAAACATGTGGAGGCCTTAATTAGATGCTACTGCTTACTAGAAGAACAGTTTTAATATTTAAGACAAGAGGTTGAAAAGTAAGCAAAAGAGCAATGCCAAAATGAACAGACTGGGGTTTTGTTCTTTGTGTTAAAGTAAAAAAAATAAAAAAAAATTTTTTTTGGAGGTAAACTTAAGTCAGCAAGTCAACAACCTCCAGCTAGTGTTGTCAGTTACTGCATTTTGCAGTGACTCTGTACGTAAATTTATTGTGAAAAGTAGATTCAGTCAGCTCTATTAATTTCATTTTTTTGTATCCTCATTGACCATTGCTTAAAAATATTTAAGGAGAAATGTCAAAAGCTGTCAGATTTGGAACTGAAATTAAGTTTGGCATAAGTAATATTTTCCGTATCTTCAAATTTTTGGATATGAAATAAGATAAAACGGTATAAGCACTAATCTCAAATGTAATCATTAGATAGTAAGGGAGAGAGCATGTGTGTGTCTCTGTCTTTCTTCCTTAATATCACATTCAGGCATGCAATCCACAAAGCAATCTCACTGTGTCCCTTTATTCCTTCATTTTGCTGTGTTCCTGCAGCATAACAAGGCTGACACTCCACCCAAAGGCCCAGGCACATTCCTGCATTTGGCATTCTTTAGTCTGAATCAGGGCATGTTTAGAAGAGAAAAGAGAAACAGTTAAGGAATTGAATCCCTCCACCAAATTCTTTCACTGAGTCCCAGCGAAACGTGACCCTTCCTACACGTTTTGACCTAAATCCAATCCCTGGGCAAAGTCTACTCTGTTTCTTCATTATGTTATTAAAATATACAGTGATTGTAATTGTAAGCAGGAGTTGGTAAACAATTTTAAGACTAAGCCTAAGGGAACTAAAAGAGAAGAGCTAAGAAATAAAATCAAATTACAAAGTCCAAGGCTGCACATTAGCTCTCACAGAGACTAAATGTTTTCTTTGCAGTTAGAAAAACCATTCTTGTCCTATTGTCCTGAATTTGGATAGAAAGGAATTTTGCACTCCAAATTAAAGATCATCAGATTTGCAATATGCTGATAATAAAAAATAAACAAACCAAACTATTCTAAATCTAATGTGCAATATTTCCATACGGAACTGAAGAAATTGGCACTTTATTCGGAATGGTCCTGTAAAAGAAAGATTCAAGCATACAAACTCCTACCCTAAAGAGCCCTGAATGTGAATTATGTTTGAAAACGGTAAATATATCTAGCAAATTTATGCTTCCTCTTACTGCATTTCAGGCAGCATTATGGTACATAGCTCCACATTTAGGGAATACTGAATTCTGTAAGACCGTATTCCCAGGGCTTTATCTGACTTGATTGCTGTACTTAACATTTGAATAGAAAATTCAGAGAAAAAAAAAAACAACCCGTAACACCCATCTCGAAGCTAGGGAATGGGTATTGGAGAATAAAATTGAGCTCCAATGAATTTATTAGGTTTATGAGGGTTTTGTATGCCTGCTCAAACTTTCAGTATTAAAATAATTGGACTGCCAATTATTTTTCTTTCTGAGTTAAAAAAAGGAGCAACATAAAAATTTCCCTATTTTTTTCTATCTGATATGTGTTTCATTTAAAGCAAAATATGGTTGTCTCAAACTGGCTTCACTAAAGGTCATAAATACATTTTTGAAAGAACAATGTCTATCTACAGAAACAATATCATGTATCATGCAATGGAGATAATAGCAACTCTTACTAGTAGATTTACATGTAGGGAAAGTACTCATTAGCAATCTAGTTAAACTTCCTCGTCTCACAAAGAAAAATCTGCGTCCAGAGAGGAGATGTGACTGTCTAAAACCATAGGAATTAGGAGGGAACTGAAACGAAACTCATTCTGTAAATCCTAGAATGTATTCCCCGTGTTGTATGTAGTATCTTCTTGATATCTATCTCAAGGATAAGGGGTGATCCGGTTTTCCCCTATATAAACTCTGTCTCAAATTTGCATAAGCTATTTAATTGTAAAAGCATCATTATGAACAATGACTTCCTTGAAGGGAGTGCCATGGAGTTGAAAATAGGCTTCCTTTTACTTTTCTTGTGAACATTCTTTACATCAGCTCTTTTTTCTTTAAGAGAAAATCCTTACAATCCCCATGATGATGGTATTTATACCTCTTTTCTTCTGTCCAAGCTCTCAGTCCAGCAGATACTGTGTGCCTTTCTCCTCATTCCTTTACAAGACTTTGAGCTAAGTTTTCTAATTACAGCTCCCTTCTAGTTAAACATACCTTTCCATCTACTTCACCTTTAGTTATGTTGAAATAAACAATGACCACTGTCCACTAAAAAAAAAATGCACAACCTGAAAGTGGAGAGTCAAGTTTTATTTAGGGTGAAATTAGGACTTAAGCCCTGGAGACAGCATCTCAGGTAGCCCCAGAAACCGCTCTGAGGAGGTGAGGTGGGGAGTTAGGATTGAGTTTTACAACAAAGGGAAGATAGTACGAACAAAATATTTATAGATAACCGGATTCTAAAAAGTCTTGGTTTACTGGAATCACTGCTTTGATATGCACCCCAGCTGTGGGCCAGTCTTCTTTGTTTCTTTCCTGAATTCCCTTAGGACTTGCTAGCCCACACTTGGAGTGGCACTTCTCAGGACCAGGACATCTTTTGTGTTGTCCACTAGCTATAGTCCAGGAGGAAGTATTTTACAAACTATAGAAATGATCTCTGAAAGTGTAGTCCTAGGAGGCAGTATTTCAGATGGCTCTGAAATACTGCCCCAGAGGAAAGCGGGATATCAAGACATAAGTGATAAAGGTGAAGGGGGAGGTGCATGCAGCCATGAACACATTTTACAGAGGTTTGCTGCTGGTCTCATGAAGGTTACTACTAGTCACAGACGTTGCAACCTAGCTAGTGCCCATGGGGCTCCTAGGCACACAAGTCTTTCTGTGTCCTCCATTGCTTGTTCTTAGGGAATAAGCCTCAGCCTCCAGGACCTTCCCTGAGTTCCAAAGGGCAGGTTCAAACAGTTGCTAATCAGGGAAGGGAGGGGATGCAGAGACCGAGTAGGAGCAGTCCAGAGACAGGAGTGCAGCCTCGGGGCAGGGTCCTGGTTCCTCCTTAAGAAATATGCATAACAATATCTTTGAGCCTTTCTGCAGAACTAAAACCCCCAATAAATGGAAGAACTACTTGATGAAGCATTCTTCATTCCCAGAAGGAGAATTGCCAGAACTAGTCCTGGGGCTACTAAACACCAGCTTTGAGAAACAATGCAAGCTTGTCTCCACCCTGACCCTTATCTATGGCCCTGATCCTTATTCCACGCCCCAAACTATAAAAACACTTTGTAACTTCTTCCAAAGGGTGGTGGTGGAGGACAATCTGTAAGGCATTATCCTGCTGTGGCCTCCTTTCCTGGCAAAGCAATAAAGCTATCTTTTTCTCCTTTACCCAAAACTCTGTCTCTGCATTTCAATTCAGCACCAGCAGACATTAAATACAGTAGAAAAAGCAAAAGCACATTCAGAAATAGTCACCTTCCCAAACCTCCAGAAATAGTCTATCTGATAGATATACAATATTAGCATTCCATTAGCAAAGTAAATCTCTCCCAATTAAAGGTGCATAGGTGGAATTAAAGCGGAAAGGATTATTATTACTTTTTTTTTCAGTGAGAACACAAAGATTACATTGAGAAAGAACAGGAGATTGGGAAAACCTTTATGGTGGTATATTTAGTCAGAGGAAGAGGTTTAGCAAATTCACCTTGAATGTGTAAGGGTAAGACATGAGATTGAGTGCTCTTTCCTCAGATGCTCATGATCTGAATTGATAGATTTTTTTTAATCTTGGGTTATCTTTTATAAGATGGGACATTCTCTGGATAAAAGCCAAAATAAGTCGTGGTATGAAAAAATTACAGGAGCATCTGCTTATCTAAGACAACTTCTTCTTTCTGTAGAAGACTAGAACCACTGAAGTAAAATATCTTTTCAAGGTTTTGGAGTCATGGCAATTTCATTTCAGCTACTAAATTGTTTTTTAAAAAAAATATCTTAGTGTAGATATACTATACCAGCTTTGCTAAAGAATGATAAAAAAATTGACAGTCATATTTAAACTAAATACATATTAAATATTTTATTATACTCATTATTTCAGGGGACCAATAAGATGGAAAAGCTGACTTAAAGGGCATTTGAAATGTTGACAATTGTGTAAATAATAGAACAACTGTTACTTTATATTCAAAGTTTGTCAATGCCTTAAAGGGAACATCATAATATTTGTGTTTTACAGAGCAGATACAATTTGGCCCTCTAACAAAAAATATACAAGTTAATATATAATACTAATTATTTGATATTTACTCAGTTAAATAACATTTTAGTAGGGCTATTAAGTAATATCTTTTAAGACATTAAAAAGAATACCATACTTGGGAGGTCCCATTTTGGCTCAGCAGAAATGAATCTGACTAGGATCCATGAGGATGCAGGTTCAATCCCTGGCCTCGCTCAGTGGGTTAAGGATTCAGTGTTGCTATGAGCTGTGGTGTAGTTTGCAGATGTGGCCCAGATCTGGCATTGCTGTTGCTGTCTTGTAGGCCAGCGGCTATAGCTCCAATTTGACCCCCAGTCTCCTGGGAACCTCCATATGCCATATGCCACAGGTGCAGCCCTAAATAGCAAAAAAGAAAAAAGAAAGAAAGAATACTATACTTACCTTTTTTGCTTATATCGGTAAGATTTTTCCTTAAAAATTTTATAAGCAGTAAGTATAATTTAAAGTTGCTATCTTACTTGTAATTGTTACTATAACTTTCTAAATTACTACACTTTTACTTGGGACCTATTGAAATAAGATTATTTCCTTGTGTTAGTGGCTCCAAGATTCATGTATCTGATTTCTATTGCTCTTTTTAATGTCAGGAATTCTTTTCTCTCCAACCATCATTGATCATTCTGATCTTTTTCTATTTTATCCATATATGTTTTTATGTCTGAATCATCTGATTCTATCAAATGTAGAGAAAAGAGGAACAGAAAAAAAACAAAACAAGGGGCTTGACATAGACTGAATTTTTGTGTATCCTTCCCATCAAAATTTCCATGTTAGAACTTAATCTTCAATGTGGTGAAATTTGAAGGTGAGACATTTGGGAGGTGATTATTTACATGGGAGGAATCCAAATGAATGAGAAGATTGTCCTTATAAAATAGACCCGGGAAGACTTCCTTATCTTCTTCTGACAGAACTGACAGTGAGAATATGTCGAAAGATAAACAGGGAAGTGAGTCCTTACCAGACACTGAATCTGCTGGTGACTTGATCTTGGGCTTCCTGGTCTCCAGAACATTAAATATCAATTTCTGTTGTTTAGAAACCATCCAGTTTATGCTTTTCTGCCGTTAAGAGCTCAAACGGCTAAGACAAGGCTATTTGATGGCTAGCTTGGGGAATATCACCTTTGAAAGACTAATCAATGCAAACTTCCCGTGGATGACTTTTGAGTCCAAGATTTGCCTCTAGAATCAACTCCTGTTAATTCTGGGGGCAACTCATCACTAACTCACCCAGAGAATCCCATGTTTTTAGACAGGTGCACACATAGTTTTAAAAAATTTCTAAGTTTTAAACTGATAGCAACTATAAGAAAAAAACTATATTTACTTCTGAGAAACTGTATTATTATCAAAGTCACTAAGAAACTAGATCTAAATGTTCCCGCTACAAGAAAGAAATGATAAGTTATGAGGTAATTATGTGATGTGATAGAGATGTTAGCCAACGCTATGGTGGTAATCATGCATATGCTGTATAAAAATGTATCAAATCAGAGTTCCTGTTGTGGCTCAGTGGGTTAAGAACCTGACATACTATCCATGAGGATATGGGTTCAAACCCTGGTCTTGCTCAGTGGGCTAAGGATCCAGCATTGCTACAAGCTGTAGTGTTGGTCACAAATGTGGCTCAGAATCTGCTTTGCTATGGCTGTGGCATAGGCTTGCGGCTGCAACTCTGATTTGACCTCTAGCCTGGGAAAGTTCATATGCCACAGGTTTGACCATTTAAAAAAAAATATCAAATCAACACATTGTGCACCTTAAACTTATGCAATGATATATGTCAGTCATATCTCAATTAAAAAAAAGAGAATTGGTTATTAAAATCATTTGAGTAGTTATGAGAGTAAACAGTAGACAAATAGAGGAAAGACCTAGAAAATATCTTCCCTCATATATTGGTACTTAAGTTTATACACCCATACTTTCATTTACATAATATTTTCTCATTTCTTATATACATTCATAAGCTCTGTGTTTTTCCCCTAGTTCAAGGATATAGAACTAAATATGGTAGATTGCTTGCCAAGAGAAAATCATGTGTTATAGAAGACAAACATAGGAATGGATAATATTAATAAACCTACTGTTAATATCATAAAAATATAAACTGAATATTATGGTTATTCAAAGAGCAATAGAAAAAGATGGCCGGGAAGAGCCATCTGATACGATACAAAGGATATTTGTAAGTAAGCCAATGAAAAATAGACTTAGGAGTTGAGTATGGAATGGAGGCCATGTTTGACAGAGGATACTGGAGAGAAAACACTTGAAGATGAGAAACAACATGACATTTCTGGGAAGAACAGCTGATTCAATCACACATTTATTTGATAAATATTCTTTGACCACCAGCACCAGATGCCAGGAGCAGTTTCAGATGCTGTACTCTTCCGATTACAAGATAGTGTTTGCATTGGTTCACAAATTTACCATCTATCCCTTTTTATCGGATTATCACAATTTATAGCATTTCCCAGATGCTAAGGTATCTCTGTCAGCTTTCACTTACCTTTACAGCAGAGTGTTGGGAACATATATCAACACAGAGAAACTTCATAATAGCTGAACTTGGATTTGATCCTGCTCTGTAGCTTGACAGAAAATTAAAGATATCCCCAAATCATCATTGATTTTAAGCTGTTCATTCAGAGATTCTGGGAAACCCAAGTCTTCACAACATCAAAGAAGCAACCAGGAAAACTGTCACTGTTTGTAGTAGTTGGCTATTGCTACTGTAAAAAAACCCATCAACTTAGTGGTCACTAGTCAGCCTACCATAGCCTCCCATCTGTCTCACAAAGATTCATGTCTACTTCACATGAAAAGTACATCTACCACATCTCCAGATTCTTATCCCATTGTAGCAGCAATTCCAAATATAAAAAAAAATCTCATTTTAATATCATCAACTTGACTGTAAAATCAACTTCATGTTGAATAAAACTTTTTATTTAGTATTTTTAAAAATTGTACGGCTGCATCCACATTATATGGCAATTCCTGGTCCAGAGACTGAATATGAACCACAGCTGTGACTCACACTGCAGCAATTCTGGATCCATTCGCCCACTGTGTTGGGCTGGCCCCCGACCACACACAGGAAAGGAAGAAAGAAAGGAAGGAAGGAGGGAAGGAAGGAAGGAAGGAAGGAAGGAAGGAAGGAAGGAAGGAGGGAAGGAAGAAAGGAAGGAAGGAAGGAAGGAAGGAAGGAAGGAAGGAAGGAAGGAAGGAAGGAAAAGGAAAGAGTACTTCTATTTGAGATAATCTTAATTCTAAAGTATAAATTGAGTTAGACCTTGAGAATTTTGTACCAAGACCACATAATTCTGGTTCCATGCATAACTGCTTAAACTGAATTTTACTTTGGTCTGTTGCCAAAGAGAAGTAGCGTGTTCTCTCTCTATATATATGTATATATGTTTGCATTGTTTAACCAATGATGATTTTCATTCAATGAAATCATCTAGAGTCCTACTGGAATCCTTGTGGAAATTTTCTCTTTGTTCTGAGTATTGGGAACTGTGCTATGTCTTACTCTTCCTGAGGATCTGATTTGTTTATCCTTTTCGCATACTGTGAATTTTACAAGTGAGCATTTTTTGTTTTAGTTTCAACACCTAGGAAGGACTCCCTGCAAAGGACAGAACTCAGCCCTTGATATGAAAAAAGTGGAGAGTAAGGTCCAAGTCGACACACGAGAAAGACAGCGAATCATCCTAATGTTCAGTAACCGTGTTTGAAGTTCCTTCTGTTCATGACTGTGTGAGCTGGAACTCCCTGCTGAATTAATTATAGGGTCCATAGATTAGCTAATGTTACCTAAAACATTAGATTATTCCCAAACATAACAACCCAAATCTGGTGATGATAGAAAAAAAGAAAGAAATTAAACAGCAAGCTCTTCATAGAGTAGAGGAGACCAAAAAAGAAAAAAAAAAGTGTGAAAACTTCCAATTGCTTTCCTCACCCAACTCTTTAGACTCCAGTAGTATTTGGAGAACAGTCTGTCTTTCAGTTCCTTTCTAAAAAAAAAAAAAAAAAAAAAATTATAGTATCAAAACATGAAATAGATAATTTGTTTTAAAATTTCAATGAGAAATTATTATGGCCCCATATTTGTAAATGGTTTTGTTGACCCCAAACTATATGTAATATTGAGTCACATACTTTTTTACTAAGAGTCTAATTTTATTATCTTTGAATACATCTTGCCAATGCTACACAGTCCTGAAAGTGGGTGATTTCAGTTACCCTCATGACTCTGTAAAGACAAGATTGGCCCAATGTATGCAGTTTCTATACAGTTTTATTTGAAAAGAGGGAAATTCTCTTGATCTCTCCTGAACGCTTCCTCTCAAGGATTACACTGCTGTTGGGAATAAGATCTAGTTAAGTGCAAAATAAATTCCTCTCCCCCATAAAATACTGTTAGCTCTAGAAAAGATCACCATTCAGAAGTCCTGAGTAAACACAGCTGGGCTGATGGGGAAACAATTAGTGAGAGTGCATTGTAAAGATAAATTTGACCTGAAGAGAAAAAAGCCTTAGCTTTCAGCTTTCCATATTTGAAGTGTGCTTTATTATCTAATGATCAGAATGCCTTGAGGGGATTGCCTTTAATTTTCCTTTAGGGTAGAAGAAACACAGCTTCAGTGCACTTTATGTACTGGTAATTTCCAAAATTGTGTTTTGGAAATATTTTCGAAGTCTGAGATTATCTTTTATGGTCATTATTTAAAAAACTGTACAGTAATCTTTGTGGGCTTCCTTCCCTGAATTTACTACAAAGTATCAAGCTCAGTATTTTACATAACTATATTTCGTTTACTTCTCAAAACTCTGCAGTGTAGACTTTTTTAATAATTTAAAATATTAATAAGTAAATTTTAAAAATTAATCTTATTTTTCAGCCATTTTAAGTTTATAGGAAAATTGCACAGTAAGTACAGAGAGTTGCCTCAGACCTCGTTTCTACCCTACCCTCAATGTTCCTCCTGTTACTAACAATTTGCCTTAGTGTGGAACTTTCGTTACATCTTGATGTATACATTTTTATTAACCAAAATCCATAGTTTACATTAGGGCTAACATTTTGTGTTGCACATTCTATGGGTTTTGACAAATGCATAATGACATTTATCCACCCTTATAACATCAGACAAAATAATTCTCCTACTCTAAAATTGTCCTATGTTCTGCCAGTTCCTCTCTCTAATCATTCCTTCAAGCCCCAGACAACCTCTGATCTTCCTACTTTCTCTATAGTTTTTCTTCTTTTCAGTGCATCGCATAGTTGGAATACACTAGGTAGCCCTTTCAGATTGGCTTCTACTAAACAATAAGCAGTATAACTTTCCCCATATTTATTTTATGGCTTGATAACTCATTTCCTTTTACCACTGAATAATATCTCATTTAGTGAATGTACCAGCATTTGTCATCCATACACTTACTGGAGGACTTTTTAATTGCTTCCAATCTTTGGCAATTATGAATAAAGCTAATATGAACATTCATTCATAGAGTTTTGTATGAATACAAGTTTTTCATTCATTTGGAGTGTGATTTCTGGATCGTACAATAAATCTGTAAGGAACCCGCAAGCTATCTTTGTTTCATTTTGTAAGGAACTAGCAAAATATCTTCCAAATTGGCTGCATTATTTTGCAGTTTTTCCCAGTAATGAATGAGTGTTTCCATTGCTCCACATCCTTGTCAGCATTTGGTGTTGTTAGTGTTTTGGATTTGTGCAGTGGTATCTCTTTACAGTTGGGGTGGCTTTCTAAACTACTGAAGTGATTAAAATAAGGGCTTTAAAAGGAGCCAGAGGTCCTGATATTTCACTTTTTCTCTGATACTTAGATGTGGTGTGATCCTACGTGCCTTCCTTAAAAATATTGTGACTCAATTTCCTTATCTGTAAAACAGGGTTAACAACAGTACCTACTTCTAGGGTTACTGCAAGAAAGAATGAGTTGATAGAGCTAAAATGTTCAGAACACTATCTAGTATGTCATAAGTCTCCATAAATGGTAATAGGTTGTTATCATTATGTGACTAATTTTTGAAATTAGAGCAAAATATTTTGCCCAACTTTACAAATTAGAAAGTAGAGCAATTTCAGGTTTGTCTCTTGAGCTTATGTTCTTTGCAATATTCCATGAAGTTTTTAACTTTGCTCTGTACATGAAAAGACACTGCCCCCATTTTGAAAATTTCGTGGCATTTCTAGTCAAGTGTGACCCCACCAAGTCCCAGCTGTACATAATTCTAGAGTATAAGTTGCCTAAAACAATGAAGCCAACAGACTGTGTCTTTGGGGCCCTTTACTGCTCTTTTCTTTGTAACTGTATGTAACCCCTGAGGCCAGCAGTTCCCCTTCTGGATGCCCAGAAAGTCCTGTTGTTTCTACCCTTTCATCGAGTGTTTTGGTTTGTTTGTTTTGTCTTTCTGGCCACACCCACAGCATATGGAAGTTCTCAGGCCGGGGACAGAATCTGAGCTGCAGCTGTGGCCTCTGCTGTAGTTGCAGCAAAGATGGATCCTTTAACCCAGTGTGCTGGGCTGGGGACTGAACCCCGCACCTCAGTAGAAACCCAAGTCACTGCAGTCAGATGGTTAACCGATGTCCACAGCAGGAACTCCCCATCCAATGAAATACATATTTAAAAAAAAATCACTGAAGATTCTATATACAGGTGTTTTACTTGTATTATTATTACTACTTTGATTTTGTTTAAGAAGGTTCAGGAAGTCCCCATGTGACACAGTGGGTTAAAGATCAGCATTGCTCATGTCACTGCTGTGGCATAGGTTTGGTCCATGGCCCCAAAACTTCCACATGCCACCAGCATGGCCCAAAAAAAATAAACATGTTCATAATAGAAATAATGCCACCCCTTTGCATGTATTTCAACTTGTTAATTACAGCATAGTTTTCATAGGTTTAAATGAATGCATTTGCATTGTATGCAGAAGATACATGTAGAAAGCTGGGTGCAAATCTTATTTATCTTTTTATCACATTACACCTATCACATCCACGAGCATATATCAGTCTCTTGGAACATATATCTGGATAAATGAATGACACATAGTTTGGGCCAACCAGCTTAGGAGGTATATGCAAAATCTAACACACACAAGAGAAGTGGGTACCTTTTCTTGAGATAGAACATAAAAGAAAGGGTCATTAGATTGCTAAGACTTGTCATGGGAATGGTTTTCTCTCCCAACAGGATAGCCCAAGGAGCTGTTACATTGCGTAATTTTCAATGGAAACTTCATTAATTGACCATTCTACTCCAATGTCAGTTTTGGCATCTTTGTTATGTTCTCAGGATTCATTAGTTTCTAGAAAATTAATAAAATGTTATTTTAAGACATGTTTGTTTGCAATTCATTTTGCAGACTCTTAAAACATTAGTTAGAAATGAATAGTGTGTCATTTACCCGTCCCATTAGTGCTTAGCCTATCAAAAGTATAATTATTTTGTAGCTGCTATAACTGCTATTCTAACTATTTCAGATGAAAATCTCAACTATTTAATGTAATTACCTGATTATTTAGCTGGAATTATTGAAACTCAATTTCAGTTCTTATCAGTGCCTTGGGGTCATCATTTTGAACAGGTTATTTCACTGTGTGGTAAGACAATGGGTATATAATATTACACTATATAAAACAGCTTGTTCACCCCCTAAAATGACACCAGATTTCTTCTTTAGAGTATTTACATTTACGTGTGTATGTGTACACAACTGTGTGATTTCTTAATTTCACTTTCCTCATTCATAACTATGCCTTTTTATTGCTACCAATTTCTTGCTTGAACCAATCTCCTTTATCTTGTCTTAATTATTTCACTATGTTAAGATTTGAGAAGATATAAAATGTCTATAAATCCTAGGGTAAATGAACACCTGAATGATTTCCATGTTACCTTCTTCTATCCTACATGACCGTGGGATTTTTTTTTATGGAACCATATATTTGGAATATACAGTTTAGTATCTTGGGCATCATAAGAAAGTACTGTGAACCCAGCGTGAAAGATGCTGGTTTGAATTATAGCCTTGTTATTTATAAAGTTTGATGAGTGTCTGTAGAGTTTGCTAAAAGGTAGCTGCTATTATTAATCCTACAGTTATATTTGGTTTGGCTTTCTTTTTGCGAAAAAGCATGTCTGACAATCTAAAAGCTTCATATCATTGTTGTGACTCTCAAGAAACACACTGTATATGACAATTTTCTGTGAGCTACAATAAACTACACAAATGTCAGGATTTTACCTTTTCATGTAGTGGGGCCTCTTCCAGTGACTTAAATTTAGATAGGTCATCAAGGGCTATGTGTTTATAGTTTGTACACATAATTTGACCTCTATTTGTGTTGTTTTCAAATATATCCTTTCTTTGGACCCTGGCAGCTCAGAAAGGAAAAAAAAAATGACACCTTCCCCCTTTCTTTCCCATTTCCTCCTCCTTGATTAGAATTTAATGGGGTCATGGATATTGGATGCTGGCCATAGCTGTGGCCTGCTAAGTGGCCCACTATGTTGAATAAATCATATTAAATTAGGCATGTGCAGGTGTTCAAGAAGGCATAGAGAAAACACATTTCTCCTTGACTAACTTCTTTTTCCAACTGACTCCAGGCCAACTTCACAGTTAGTTTTGTGGCAGCTGCCTCCACTTACTATTGCCAAGATTTAGGCTCTGCGGGCTTCTGGCTCCAATTCTGCTCCTGTTGCAGGTTCCACTCCTTTGAGGGTCCTGGCACAAAAGGGACTTTCTAAGAGTTTGTTAAGAAGCTGATCACAAACTTACAAATCACCGAATCTCAGCCTGTGTTGTCTATTTGGAGCTTTGCTTTGTTCTAATGCTGGTATGATTATGGAATTAGCAGTCCACACAGACACTCATGGCATATACAGGAGAAAGATGTAGACGTTTATATAGAAAAATAAAGTGCAAATGATGGAATGTGGACAATAGACTTCGGTTTAATTGTTCAACTGGATTAAAGTTTTAGTAGAAAAATCAATATTTGGGCTGGAAATTTAGGAATTTGCACACATACAAAGAAAAAATGTGATCCAAACCCTTTGTGTCATTGAAGGGTCATCTCTCCAATAATTAAGTCATTTTATAAGAACACAATCTTTCTTTTTTAAAAATTTTATTGGAGTATTGTTGACTTACGAAGTTGTGTTAGTTTCATATGTACAGTCAAGTAAAGCAGTTATACATATTCACACATCCATTCTTTTTAAGATTCATTTCCCATACAGGTTATTACACAGTATTGAGTAGATTTCCTTGTGCAATGCAGTAGATCCTTGTTGGTTATCTATCTAAAATATACTAGTGAGTGTATGTCAGTCCCAACCTGCTAATTTATACATGGCCCCCCAACATTTGCCCTTTGGTAACCAGGTTTGGTTTTGAAATCTGACACTTGTAGCCCTCTACTCCCTAATCCTCTTCAGCCATCTCCCCTTTCTCATCCAAAATGTCACACATGACATCCACCTTCACATAAAAAGGATACCTGACAGCTCTGTTCCTTGATAACTCACCAAATAGGATAGGACATAAAGGTCAATGACTCACTTATTACTCCAGGACTATTAGAGGCATGGGCTGCAGTGCAACTTGGCTTCCAAGAATGTCTTGGCCTGAAATCATCACTAAAGTCCCTTTAGCAAGATTCTCTTGAAAAAAATGTATCCTCTGTCCTTTACATTCCAAGTCTCGCGAATGCTCTACTGAAATAGTTCTTATTTTACTTGAAATCTCTCTTGTTCATTCTTCTATAATATCCTGAAGAATTTGAGACTCTTCCTTCATCATTAACCTGACATGGTATTGCCGTAATCAATGATCTGTGTCCTGAATTTCTTTTCACCACTCAAGTTCATGGACCCCACATAACATGTTCACCCCTGTGTGTGCCACATCCACTCTGTGCCTTTCTTCCTGCTGAGTGTTCTGTTCTACCATGGCTGCATTTCAGCATTTATAAATCTTTTTCACAGGCGAGCTGTAGTTCAACACATTATCTACTAGGCTGTGTATTGGGCACTGATGAAGTTTCCACCTGGGTTGCTATGGATGGAGGCAAGTTATCTTTTTAGAGGTGGTAATATAGGGACATGAATATGAAAGACATTCCTCAACAGCATTGGACATCAGAAGGTACAAGCTCCATGAAATTAGGGACTATGTCTCTTTTGTCTCTTATTTTAGGTGCTATGGCAGTGAATTATTCCCATTACATGTAGTGAATATTCATTGAATTAAAGAATAAATTAAGACAAAGTAGATCATTTCAACTAGTCATGTATTCAGATGAGCTAAATAGAGATCAGAAAGCCATTTAATAAGCAGATAGATTTCTTTAAAAAGGAAAATCCATAGAAAGTAAGCCATGTTAAAGGATGTATGGGAAAAAATACCTGGACAGATACTTAAAAGTTTCAGAGCTTAGCTAAAGCTGTTATTTTTAGGCTTTCTGTGAGGTTAAAGGTGGAAAGAGATTTATTAAACTTGCTGGCTTACCAAGGACACTATCTGGAAATCCAGATTATATATATATTTTTTAAATGCTTTCCAGATGAAACTGGGGATTTTTCCACTTTTTTCTCAAAGAGCTATAACCTCTTCTTCCTTTAATTTTTCTATCTCAAAGATTAACATGCCTGTCCTATCTTGCCTCTCAAACTGTAAGATCTTTGAAGGCAAGCTTCACGGATGATTGATATTTGCTTTTTGCCTCTTCGTTTCCTCTGTAATGAATGCTTCAGCACCCACCCAATAATATGAGCACAGAAAGTGCTGCGGAAGCGAATGGAATGGAATGGCTACAGCCTTGGGGAGGAGCGAGGTGGACAGCCCTCAGGCAATGCATGACTAGGGATGCTCCAGAACAAGGCCTCTTCCTAGGGAGACATGCAGTCTGGCTCTCAACTGACCTGCAGTTATGAGGGTCTCCATCTCCCATTTTGAACCTGAAAGGAAATGTACTACCTTTGATTAGTTTTTAAGGAGGAGTCTCATAAAAGCAGGCTCCATGTGCCAAACCTTTGACATGAAATACAATGTAACTGATGGCTTTTCATTAGCCTTTTATTGGTGCTCTTTAAAACTCTTACTGGACAAAACATTCCAGAGGGTCACTCTCTTTGGTGTCTGTCATTGCTGTGCCAGACAGTGTCTTATATCTGTGCGAAAATATCTCTGTCTCTTTTTCTTAGCTAGATAGATTTCCCATGATGAGATCTCAATGTCACTTCCAACACACACACACATACACACACACGATCTCAATAAATGCTTTAGACTACAAGAACCAGGGATTTTTAGATCATTGAAAAAGCATATACATTACAAACCGTAAGAAAGAATGAAATAATGCCATTCGAAGCAAGATGGATGGACCCAGAGATTATTATACTAAATGAAATAAGTCAGAGAAAGACAAATATCAGATGATATCACTTATATGGGGAGTCTAAAATAAAAGGCAAATGAACTTATTTACAAAACAGATATAGACTCACAGACATAGAAGAAAAATCTTACACATAGAGCTAAGAAAATAATAACATTCAGACTACTACTTTTAAATTAAGCAGAAAAATAATTGCTTAAAATCACATTGATGTCTATGAAGAGATAACAATATCCCTTTACCCAGTCAATCTCAAAATAATTGAGTGTAATTTATACATACAGTGTGGAAAGCTAAGACCACATCCTTTCTGAGCTTCAGCCCTTCTATCGCCTCCTTCTTATAGAAAGCTCAACAGTATGGTTGCACAAGTAAATACGAATTCATTTCCATACTTTTATCTGCAGCAGACTATTTTTAAGGTTCTTTAGTAAAATAAACGCAGTGCCAGTGTCCAAGAAAATAACAACAATGACGGTTTTTGAGTTTCTTCAGATGTTTTGCCATAAGGGGACTGCCAAGCATAATGTGCTTGGTTTATTTTATCTTAATTACAGATCCAAATGCATAATCCTCAAGGGCATCCTGTGCATTTGCATATATCTCTTGAGAATATGTGTAAACATTCAAGAGAGGATTGTTTTGCTGCTTTGATAAAGAGGCTGTGGATTCCATACAGATTGAAGTAGAGAGCTGAGGAAATGAGGTCTCAGAAATGAATCTAAGTTCATGCAAGCTCAGGAGAGAAAACACTCAAAATCTATGTTTTGGAGTACCTATTGAATACTTATTTAGAGTGTAAAAAGTTCTGAATGTACACTTTCTGTTTCTTATCTCTATTGGAAACTTCCAGAGGTTATCGCAGACTACTCCTAAAATAATCTTGTAAATCTCTCAGTTTGTCTAAGGGCACCCAAGCCTTCAGTAGCTGAAGCAGATTTTGAATTTAGGAACTCTTGATTTCAAATCCCACACCACTGCATGTTAAGTGCATGCACTGTCTGATTTGATTTTGCTTTTGAAGCTTCTGTTAGGTAGATTTCCAACATAAAAAATAGCTTCAACTTCACTGGATTTTTTCTTCCAATATATCAAATGTGATATTGGTTGGAATATGAAATGTGAAGTCTAAACTTACTTCAGCTTGTTATTGCTTGGCAATTACTTGAATTTACTCCAATGCTGGGATTTCTCATTTCTGCAGACCTAGGTCTTCAGATACACTAATACATGGAAATTGCCAGCATATGATAACAAAATGTAATGATAGTATATCATCTACTGCTATTTATGCATTGCTAATGGGTTGTCCAAACTCATGTGAAAGTATTAGAGCCATGACTCTCAAAATTTTGCCTACATCATAATTGCTAGAAGCTCTTGCTTAAATACAAATGGTCAGGCCCTAAATGACTGTTTCTACTCAGTAGTTCTGGAATGGGATCTGTGAATTTTTAATAAATTAGGAAGTGATAGTGATGTTGTTGATCCAAGGACCAGATGTTAACAACTGGTACGGATAGCATTAAAGGATTAGGTTCAAGAGAATTGTTTTTTTTTTTGTGTGTGTGTGTGTGTGTGTGTGTTTGTTTTTAATCGAGGTGGTCTTTCAAGGGGACTCAAGAATGAACTGCACAGGATAATCAAAAGCCAAATCTTTTGTGAATACTAAGACGTTATATTGTGTGCTAGGACTTCGTTAAGGTCAATGAGGACTTAGAACGTGAGTAACTAAAAGATGCTTATTTACCTTCTATGACAGAACCTCTGAATGAATAATAGTTATGGCAATATATGTGTTTGGTGGCTTGAACGTAGTTTTAATAATATCTCAGAGATGCTTAAACTTAGCAAAAGTAGAGCTAAATATTTTTCTGGATTAAGAGGATGTGCAGAATAAGGTATTCAGATATGCTAGGGTCTGAATGACCTTTGCTCTTATAACAAGACCTAAGAAAACTGGTCTCTCAGAAACACATTGAAAAAATCTTGGCAGGGCTTCTGAGCTCCACTAGGATTATTTCACTCTCAGGGATCTCTCAGCATTTATGGGCTCAGGAGAGAACTGTATAAAATCATGTCTCTTACTCCACCCTTTCCTTCTTGTTCTTTCTTAAGTATAGAATACACAAAATAGACAAAAATTATAGGTCTTTCCCTCTGCTGGAATATCTCAATTTATTTAAATTCTGGATTCAAAATACATTTGAAATATTTCTCTCTATACTTGCTTGGTCACTCCCCCCAATTCCACATGCATAAAAAAAGCACCTTTTCAAGAAAGCTTATCTCCAGGTTATAGGACCTCTGTTTCAGCTTTCCTCATATGACCATAAAAAATAATATGAAAACAATCCCCAGTTTTTAAATACATAATATGAACATGATTATCTCTCTAAAGTGGCACCATAATATAGGTCATTAGAATATTTTCTAGTAATTTTCATCACTGCACTTCCCCAGGGTTTCATGTTTAACAGAAAAAAAAAGCAAATCATTCAATTCTTCATTGTCCTTATTATTTTTTCCAATCTTATTTGGTGATTTTCCACTATGCCTTTTTTTTCCCCTAAGATATTACACCGGATGATCAAGAATACTTGGTATATAAGATAAAAACAGCCATTGAGAGGGTACATGGAATCCATTCCTCGCTTGCTGCTACCTCTTCCGGCTGCATTTCAGAATTAGACGATACAATGTTCCTCCAAGTCTTAAACTATAAAATAGCCATTAGAAAGAGCACATCATCCATATTCAAAGCTCTTTGAAAGGCAGGATATGTCCCAGGATAATATTTGACATTAATCTTATTTAAGGCATCAATAAATAAGGCAAAAATATGCCATTCAGGTGGGAACATAAAAACAGGTCAAATCAAAAACCCAAACATCAGTGGGAATCTTAATGCACAGGGGCATTACATTGTGTTTTAATGTAGAAATTCCATACTACTTAGTCAGAATTCTGATTATAAGTTCACCTCTCGATTGCATTTAACTGCATCAAAAAGAATGCCCTGATTAGTCAGTGAAGCTATTTCAGTTCTTGAAGCTATATTTAGCTATTGTAAATAAATTTGGGGATCTTTGCATTTTTGTCTTTTATCAATTTTGTAAGCCTGAATCACATTATAAAAGGAAAACAACTTACACTGTACATAAATTAGATTATGTAAACATATACTAAGTATCTGAACTTGGAATATGATGAGCACCTAAAGTATGCTTTCCCCTTTGTGTACACACGTGAGTGGTCAGCATATCTGAAATGACACACCACTGCCCGCTCATACACTTCTTTACATTCAAGGTCTTGCAAACAAATGATTGTAATACATTGTGAATATTCTCTAAAAGGCTTACAAATTATTCTTTTGCAATAGAATTGAGGAAAGCTCTTTTAGACAGAAACATTTCAAGTAGCAATAAACCCTGAAGAAGTAATGGAATCCAGGAGAACTTCAACTAAGTAGAGTTTTTGAGGTTTCAGGAGTCAAACACACAGAGAATTTATGAGGTATTGAGAGAAGATACTGACCATGAATAAAAGAGAACAGAGAATTAAGGACTAACCCTTTGAATAAATCCATATCTAAGAAGTGAGGGAAAGAATAGGGGTTAGGAAAAGACACACAGGTGTGATCACAGAGGTAAGTGTGAAAGCACATATTACGGTATTAAGGAAGGGAGAAGGATAGACAAGTACAAAAAGAGAGTATAATCTATTATGACTATAGAAAGTTCTGGACCAGGTAGATCAAAAGTGAGAAAGAAAAAAATTCCTAAAATCTAAAAAGCAACTAAAATGAGGTCCATAGGAAATCTCTGTCCTTTCCCCTCAACTTTGCTGTGAACCTTAAGCTACTCCAAAAAAAAAAAAAATAATAAGTCTGAAACACACACACACACACACACACACTTAATCAAAAACCAGGAAACCCAGAGCCGGTGGCAGTGGGACCACAGCATCCATGCTTCAATCTTCAAAAACAAATCACTTTTGTAATTTATATTATTAAACACATTCATTCAGAGGTAAAACCCTCAGACCATGAGAATGTCTTGGGAGATACTTCTGGGAAAAGAGATGTGGAGAGCAATGCGAAGTGTAGGCTATTTGTATCTTTGCTCATGGCACATCTATGAAATGAAATAAATTTCTATTCTAAGATTTTTAAAAAGCAGTTACGTATGGGACCTGCAGATGATTGCTGGCCTTTGAAAGAAAAAAGTTGCAATATCTGCTTCTCAAAATATAATACTGCGTTGGCAAGGGTCTTTATATTCTTTGTACTCATTACATTTCCAATCTTAATTGGGAACTGTTGGCCTTCCCTTTACTCATTTTATGACATTGAAATCATCCCCACTTTGAAAGTTTTCCAAAAATAATTACATAATCTAGGATCAAGTGGGAAAAAAGATCTACAGGGAACATTTCACAGCTTCTCTTGGCAACTGTATTCTCATTATCTCAAAACAGAACTTCATTTACTTTCATAAAGTATACTTCTCACCCAGCAACTGCATGAAAAAAGAAAATCAATGTATCGTGGATGGTTGACTCCCATTTATATACTGTTTGAATCCAAATGTAGCATATTCTTTGCCAGAGATTAGTATTTTACTTTCCAAGTAAAGAAAGAATTAGATTCAGAAACTATTTCCAATCATAGTTGTTTTTCCTGTGTGTGTAGAAAACTAGTTCTCACCGTAGCTCCGATTTGCATTCTTGCTTTCTGTCAGTAATAGAACTGGATTTGGTGTTTCCAAGTTGTTAAAATGTTTATTTTCTAAAAGCTGTGGAATATAGTACAACTGTTTCCTGTGGAGACCGAGAGAGCAATCTGTAGGCCTGGAACACAATCTCAAGCTGTTATTGTTCTAAGACAAACCTCTAAGCACTTGAAAAATCCCCTTGAGAATTTCAAGTCCAAATACAGTGCCCTTATTCCTTTTTTAAAATTTTTTTTAAGATTTGTCTCCTGTGTTGCCTGTGAACTTATGCCCCACTCTGAGAATGTTAGAGCACTAAATGCTTACAGATAAGTAGGAAAAGAAGAGTCACCTGAAAGTGTCCAGCAATGCAACTGGATCGGTGGCAACTAAAGGTACAGGAGGTATGTGGGTGGGTGATAAGCGGAGCTGTAGGTTTGGTTAAGAATATATGCACTGCCAGTGAAGCCAAGGACAAACTGATGGTTAGGAAAATATCCAAACTGATGGTTAGTTTTCCTCCTCCCACAAAAGAACCTGGTAGAAAGAGAGGTAGCAAGTCTGGTGCAAATCCAGAATAGAAAAAGAAAGAATTGCTGGAGTTTCTGTTGTGGCTCAGGGAGTTAGGAACCTGGCATAGTGTCCATGGGGATGCAGGTTTAATCACTGACCTCACTCAGTGGGTTAAGGATGCAATGTTGACAGGTCACAGATGTGGCTTGGATCTGATGGTGCTGGGGCTGTGCTATATATAGGCTGCTATTGAAGCTCTGATTACACCCTTAGCCCAGGAACTTACTGTGATACAGGTACAGTCTTAAAATAAGAAAAGAAAAGAAAAAAGAAAAGAAGAAAAAAAGGATTGCAAAGAAATGGTGACTAAATATCTTCATCAGTGGTTCTGATCTACTGAAGTGTGATATAGATGTAGCAAGTGTTTTAATTAAAGTTATATGTCTGTCTGGGTGAATTCTACTGAGTAGCCATACAGGCATCCACATCCTGCAACTTCGTCTCATAAAGAAGAGGAGGTCTGGGAAGATTATTGAAGAAAGAAAAGACTCTGCAGGGATGTGGAAGAGGAAGTGCAGAATATCATCCACCTAACTTGTTATGATTTGAGTTTCATAATGAGAGGAGCTACAGGCAAAATGTGAAGGGTTTCTATTTGTGAATTATTCCGTGAGAACCAAGTATACAAGTGGCACTACTTAGCTTCTCAAAAACAAAGTAGGACACCATGGGATATAGACATGTCATCTGTCCATGTTTTCAAGGATGTCTCTGAACACACATGTTCAAATCTTTGAGATAAAAGCCCTGTCATTTTATATGGATCTTCACAGCAATGGGAATAAAGAAGCACATCCAAGAAATCTCACAGGCCAAGAGCAAGAGAACCAGAAGGTTAAATGTGGGCAGAGTATTTACCCTGTGATGGCTGTTTCTTGAGAAATAATTCAAGAGTACTTTTGAGATGCCCTCTGAAGTTTCCTGAAAATACTTTTGAAGTCAGGTTGGAGGTCCTGTCATTAGTTCAAATCACTGATCTTGTGCAGTGAACAACATTAGATTACTTTTTGTTAGAGTAATATCTGCTATTAAAATCTCCTTCATGTTTTAGACCATTTTAGACAATTTAGACAAACGGTGCATCAATAAAAGTCACTATTAGAACAAATGATATAAATTAAATTGTCCGCGATCATGAGGTATTTGTTACATACTGATACATGCCAACTTAATTCAACTTAAAGATCTTCTGTATCTTTTTTTTCTTTTTATCTTTTCATGACTGCACCCGCAGTATATGGAAATTCTAGGGCCAGGGATAGAATCCAAGCCTCAGCTGTGACCCAAGCCACTTCAGTCTGATTCTTAAACCATGGTGCCACAGCAGGAACTCCAAAGATTTTCCATGTCTTAACAACAACTGGTTTGAACCTCAACACCTGTGTTCTTAGTAGCAACATGTCTGATAAGATCTGATGAGGACCGGGAATTACATATTCCACATGAAAAAACAGGAATCGTGCAACATTCATTACAATAAGATGGATCTTTAGTTTTCACTTTTTGTTCTCATTATGTTATCATGCTGAATGTATAAAATATCTTCAGGCTTTCAGAATCAATCAAGTCAGTCTTTTAGAAAGGTGTTCTTAAGGGGCGGAAAGGAAAAAAGGGGATTTCAAACATTATGACCAGAGTGGTGAATGGTTGGGATGTCAGGGCAGATGACTGATGGAGATGGGGCATGGTGGAATGAAGCCCAAGGCTTTAATTTCATCAATTAGGAAAGTTACAACCAAGACAAATATTAAACAAAGTAGACTTAAAGAAAGGGAATACCTTCTCAGCAAAGAACACAGAGGGAGCCAATAAATCTGGAAGGTGAGATCTACAAATTTGAGTATATTTTTCCAGGTTACTAATACCTTGGGGTTGAACAAGTCATCATTCAGAAGAGACTCTATCCTTCCCAGACTAGCCTCCTGCTGAAAGAAAACAGCTCAATCTTAGTGGTGTGGTGATTTTTTCAGGAGAGATATTGGGTGTTTTGGGAGAAGGTAGGACAGGTAACAGACTGTGATTGGAAAATGAATTTGGAAGACTTTTTTCAGTTTTTAAATTTTTATTGAAGTATAGTTGAGTAAAATGCTATGATAATTTCTGCTGTACAACAACGTGCACACACATCCATTCTCTTTCAGATTCTTTTCCCACATAGACCATCACAGAATCCTGGGTAGAGTTCTCCACGCTACACATCATGTCCCCATTGGCCAGTCATCCCATATACCACAGTGTACATAAGCCAATCCCAAATTCCCAGTCCATCCCTCTCCCCCCTGCACTTGCCCCCTTTGGTAACCATAAGTTTATTTTCAAAGTCTGTGAGTCTTTTTTTTTTGTTGTTGGTTGGTTTTGTTCTTAGCTTTGAAATGTTGTTTGTGCAGAAATAGTGTGGTATCTTCTTAATGTTTTCCCTGCAGACTCTAATCAATGCTAATTGCAAGTTTAAGTTTGTCAGTAAAAATACAGAAGGTAGCAACACATGAAGTTCTTGTAAACCATCTAAGATACTTTGTGAGTTTAGTCAGTGTATAAGTTGATCCATCAGCCAGTCCTCAATTTTGTTTCTTTTGCTGCAAATATCAAATGTATTATTAAATTACTGTGGTATTAAATTTAACTTGAAAGGCATTCAAAGAAAATAGGTATTGATTGGAACAAAACAAGTAGTTCTATCTGGTGAGTAAAATGATTTGTAAGGAACTGATAACAACCGAAGAATAAATGGCTTTAGACAGTTCACTGCACCAAACTTAAAATTTCATACTTTATGAATATTAGAACCAATAGATTTTTTTTTTGTCTTTTTGCCTTTATGTGGAGCCGCACCCGCGGCATATGGAGGTTCCCAGGCTAGGGGTCTAACAGCACCTGTAGCTGCCGGCCTTCGCCACAGCCACAGCAACAGCAACGCGGGATCCGAGCCGCGTCTGCAACCTTCACCACAGCTCACGGCAACACCGGATCCTAACCCACTGAGCAAGGCCAGGGATCGAACCCGCAACCTCATGGTTCTTAGTCGGATTCGTTAACCATTGAGCCACGAAGGGAACTCCAGAACCAATAGATTTATTTAAGAATGTCAGGAGGAATTAGAATTGAATAATAGGGAAAAGATAAAGAACAAGAGTGTCAGAGAATTTTACTGTGGTTAATGAAGACAAAACATGGAAAGTTGGTTTAGAAAAATGTGTAACATAGACATTAGAGTTAACACTTATTTAAATAAAATTAGGCATCCCAAGAATTAGAGGAAACACTGCCCCACAACCAGCACACATGCTTCTTCTGGTTTTTAAAGTTTTTTCTTTTTTGCAAGTGTAGCTAAGAAATGAGGGATCTATTGAAAGTCATATTTTACTTGGATTTTCTTAATACTGAAATTGCTCTCTTTTCCCCCCCTTAAAATCTGGGAATCAAAGTCTATAAAATGGTTTCAGTAAGCAGATTATATACTCCTTCATAGCTATGAAAATAATGTCATATTGCTGAGGTAAGAATTTCACAAATATTAGAAATGTAATTTTGTTTGCTCTTTTTCTCAGGGGTATATATTTTTATTTTCATTTTTTAGCTTATAATTTTTATTAGAGTATAATTGATTTATAGTGTTGCGTCCATTTCTGCTGTACAGCATAGTGATCCAGCCAGATACATATTTTTTCTTTGTCTCATACTCCATTATGTCCTATCCCAAGAGATTGGTTATAGTTCCCTGTGCTGTAGAATAGGAGCTCATTGCTTATCCATTCTAAATGTAATAGTTTGCATTTACCAACCCCAAACTCCCTGTCTACTCCACTCCCTCCCCCCAAAATTGATGGCAACCACAAGTCTGTTCTCTATGTCCTTTGAGTCTGTCTCTGTTTTGTAGATAGGATCATTTGTGCCATATTTTAGATTCCACATGTAAGTGATATTATATGCTATTTGTCTTTCTCTGACTTATTTCACCTGGTGTGAGAAGCTCTAGTTGCACTTATGTTGCTGCAAATGGCATTACTTTGTTTCATTTTGTGGCTGACTAGTACTGCACATCTTAATCCATTTATCTCTCAATGGATGTTTAGCTTTTCTCACTCATCTTGGCTATTGTAAACAGTGCTGCAATGAACAGTGGTGCATCCATATTTCTGAATGAAAGTTTTTTCTGGATATTACCCAGGAGTGTGACTGCTGGATCATATAGTAATTCTATATTAAGTTATCTGAGGAATCTCCATACTATTTCCAAAGTGGTTTACCAATTTACATTCCCACTAACATTAAAGGAGTGTTCCCTTTTCCCTACACCCTCTACAGCATTTGGTATTTGTATACTTGTTAATGATGGCCATTCTGATTGGTTTGAGATGATACCTCATTGTAGTTTTGATTTTCATTTTTCTAATTAATTAATGATGTTGAGCATTTTTTCATGTGCCTATTGGCCATCATATATGTCTAGTTTGGAGAAATGTATATTTAGGTCTTCTGCTCTTTTTTTAAAAATTACCAGTCCTGTGGTTCAGTGGTAATGAAACTGACTTGTATTTATGAGGTTGCGGGTTTGATCCTTGGCCTTGCTCAATGGGGCAAAGATCCGTCATTGCCGTGAGCTGTGGTGTTGGTCACAGACATGGCTTGGATCTGGTTTTGCTGTGGCTACGGTGTAGGCCAGCAGCTGCAGCTCCAGTTTGACTCCTAGACTAGGAACTTCCATATGCCACAGGTGCAGCCCTAAAAAGTAAGTAAATAAATAAATAAATAAATAAATAAATAAATAAATAAATAAAAATTACCACTCCTGTTTTTATCATCATTATACGTGCTCATTAACTGAATAAGCAATCAGAAGAAAGAAGTTCAAAGAAATAAATAACTTTCTTTCCTGTCCAATGGTATCTCCACAGACTTGTTGTCAGGATTGCGGTGGGGGGGGGGGATTTATTCTACAGTGTCTTTCAGTTTCTGCGCTGGAAATACTCCCAGCAAGGCCAATCTAGTTCTCAACAGTTTAACAACCAGCTCACAAAATTTCTGAAAGTTTAGCAGTTAGTTCATCTGAGCTGCATTTAATCCAGCTCCAGTGCACCACTGTGTGTATGAGCACTTTGTGGATCACCATTTTGGAAATCACACAATGCTGCCATGAAAGAAAAGAAAGAGCAGAAGGTTATGCTGATAAATGCATATAATTTATTATAAATAATTTGGAAAGAAAGGGCACTAAATTTATTATTAAAAATTAAATTATTATTTATTTTTTTTAAAAGACAGACCTGGAGGAATTAATTCAATTCAGATTACTACTTACTAACCATGAGAAGAATGTTACCTAAGATTAACTTGTAAAATTAAGAAAAGATATTCTGAAAATGATTAAACTCTTGAAGTCATAATTTTTAAAATTTCCAAATTATTAAAGCAAAATGGACTACTTTTGTTCCATGAACAAAATTTTCAGAATTTTTGCAGTTCTTTCCAAATTTTTATGCTATAGTTCTTGCTAGGTCAAGATTTAGAACATTTATATTTTTTCTCCATCCATAATTCCTTAAATTATTGAATTTTGTTGCTATAATTATGTGACATCTATGATCTTTAACAATGGTTTATCATAATTTATCATAATTCTTGGACATTTTAAAAAATTTATTTTAATTAATTTATTGGTTTCCTGGCTTTTATCATTGAGGAGTTTTATTTTACTATGCTTTTTTTTTCAAGAAAGGATGATGTGGGGTCGGCGGCAAGATGGCGGAGGAGTAAGAGGTCGCGCTCACCCTCTCCCACAAATACATCAAAAAAACACATCTAAATATAAAACAAGTTGGACAAAGCATCATCTGAATGCTGATCAATTTAAACCTCCAAAAACTGCAAGAAACCCTTGAAATAACTGGGTAGAACAAGTGAAGAAAAAAAAAAAAAAAGGTGAGAGAGAAAAGCAATTAGGACCGCAACCAGCACTCCAGGGAGGGAGCTGTGAAAAAGAAAAGTTTCCTGGGAAGAAACCTAAACAACGATCAGCGGATCAACGACCATCGGAACTAGAGGGACATCAAAGACTGAGAAAAACGCAGCAGCTGGATTGAGACAGGAAAATCAGAGTTAGAGAATTGAATACCGGCACAGACACCACAGCCTGAGGCGCCAGGCGGTGCCTGGGAGGTGACACAGGTTCCCAAGGTTAGTCCGGCCTAGAGGGCAGAGGTCGGTGGCCGCGGCGATTGCGGGAATAGCGCAAGGAACAGCGATATTCTATGATTTGTTGAGAGCGAAACCAGGACTGAGGGAACCGAGGAAGTCTGGTCCCGCAGGGAAGGCAAGCCTCCATTGTTAGGGAAGAGGAGAGGAGGAGGGGCTGGCCGCCATAGGAAGCGACTTGAACTAGCGCGCAGGGCGGGGCGACGGTGACCCACCAAAGAGAGTGGAAGTGGGGAGGAGCCAGTGGAGGCTGCAGCCGCGGCGGCGGGAGCGGAGCCGTGCCTTGAAGCCCATGGGCGGAGCACGGTGCTAGGTTGTGGACCCAGGCGCCTGCGCCAGTCAGCATTGGCGGGGTTGGCGGGGCCCTGGGCCGGTCCACGGACCTAGGTGACTGCATCAGCCCACAGAGTTGGTAGCTCTGGCGGGCGGAGCAGTACACGACCACACGGAGCTAGCTTTCGCAGAGGAGCGGGGCCGGCGCCAGCCGCTGCCGCCCGCCCCAACAGAAGAGAAAGCATCAGCGGAAGGGTGGAACAAACGCCAGCCTGCTGAGCCAGCCTCTGACGGGTACCACTTGTGGTTCCAGTCACCTCAAAGAGGACATTGCAATCGAACACTAGTTTTCCGCTGCTCTCACTCCCAGGGGAAATCATACCTCCTGCTGCTGCTATTACCAAACGCTTAAGGCACCTGGTAGATCTGCCTAGAGCTTGCGACCACTTCCCAGGGCTGGGCAACTAGGAGTGGGCAGTGCCACCTTCCTGCAATTGAGAGCGTAGAGGCTAGGCTCCCACTGTAGACCTTAGCCATTCCTACACTCTCACAGAGAACACTCAGAGAACCACTGAGATAACAGCCGGCTCATTCCAAAGAAATAGACAGCAAATAGTCAAACTCCTACACCAAAAATAAACAGTAACCCCACCAAAAAATACAAAGGGGAGCTC
>PVHT021183520.1:3741234-3755406 GCA_004024745.2 Catagonus wagneri | reverse complement strand
TCCAGACCACCCCAATTAAACGAGCCAATAAGATCCCCGCAACCATGCATCTCGCTTCTGTACCCTCGCTTCTGCTCCCCTGCCTTATATAAACCCCTTTTCACCCAGGCGAGGCGCGCAAGTCCACCGAAAGACTTGTCGCCCCGGGTACCCGTGTATTCGAATAAAGCCTCTTGCTGATTGCATCCGCACTGGTGGTTTCGACTGGTCCTTGGAAGAAGGGTCTCCCTGACGAAAGGCACCTTCGGGGGTCTTTCAAGATGAGGAATCTATTATGTAATCTTAGGACCCACTCTCCTATAGGATTCTTGAAACAAAACTAGTTAGTACTCCATCAACAAATCTGGCCTTTGTGGCGTTATATTTCAAGCATCATAACATCATAGGTTATCCAGACTTGAAATTTGTGTTGATTCTTAAGACTGGAAGGAAGGAGAACAATGTATTCAGTCCAAACCATAATGAAATTCCGAATTTTAAAATAGAATTACTAATGTATATCAAACTTGCTTTAAATAAAATTTAAAGAAGAGTCATGTTTTACATGTGTCTTTAAACAGTTTAGCAAGAATGAAATTAATTTTTAACAAGCTGGGTAGATCATTTGTCTGTTTCTATGGTGTGATTAAAATGTTTGTAATTCTTTAATGGATAGAATTGGGTTTGCCAATAAAGTTGACAAGTTCTTCAATGACTTCCTAAAAAGGTATTTTTTTTGACAATAAAGACAATCAAAGCCAACATTCTTCATAGGGCTTACACCCTGCAGGACATAAAGGTTAGTACTGGCAATGTTGAATTTCTCCATCTTGTTAAACACGTATCATACCCTGAAGTCCGATTTTACCTTTTTTTTTTCCTTTATATTCAAACTAAGAGATTGTCAAGAGATTGCAAACATAATTGTTTTTCAAAAAAAAAAAAAACCTGAAAGGCAGACTTTCTGAAAGGAACCAGTGTCATTGTCAAAGTGATTTTAGAAAATGTAGGTTTAAATAGAAGAAGCACAAAGGTGTTAGATCCGTGAGGGCAGAAAATGTACATGTAAAGTGGTATTTTCAATTAACTGCTAGCCCATAGTTATAATTTTTCTGGTGGTGACACATGCAAACTATGTGATTTTGTATTATATGGTTTAAGAGATATGTATGGGTGTCAAGTTGACAAGGAGTGGGCTTGTCAAGAATATTTTTGTTTGTCAGCTTGGCTGGGCCACAGAGCTCAGGTAAGTAGGCAAACATTCTGACTCTTTCTATGAGAGTATTTTTTTTTTTCTTTTCAGGGCCACACCTGCAACATGTGGAATTTTCTGGACTAGGGGTCGAATCAGAGAAGCAGCTACCAGCCTGTGCCACAGCCACAGCAACACAGGATCCCACCAGCAACTATATGATCCCATCTGCAACCTACAGGTTCAAATCTGCAACCTACAGGGCAGCTTGTGGCAATGCTCGAAACTTAACTCACTGAGCAAGTCCAGGGTTCGAACCCACAAACTCACAGACACTGTGTTGGGTTGCAGATAGTTTATTAGTTATACTTGTAGAGGCAAGAAGAAATAGTATGGTGTTACCACCCTGTGCCTGGTCTTACAGGATGATGTTAAGCCACAGTGGGAACTCTCAAATTGGATTTTGAAATGATGGACTTTGAGTAAATTAGATTGCCCTCCATATGGTGAGTGAGCTGCCTCCAATCAGTTGAAGGCCTTGAATAGAATGTGACTGATAATTCCCATCAAAAGAAGGTTCTACCAGCAGACAACTTCTGAACTTGTGCCAAAACACTGTCTCTTCCCGGCTCTCAAGTATGTTAGACAACCTGTAGATTTTGGATTTGCCAATTCCTGTAAATCACATGAGTGTGTGTATACACACACACACACACACACACACACACACACACAAACACACCTCCTATTAGTTCTATTTCTCTAGGAACCGACTAACACAGGTGGGTACTTAGTCAAGGAACAGACGTATGCTAAATAGAATAAGAAAATATTTGAAGGATTTAAAATCATGTAAAATGTGGGTAGGTTTATTTTGAGTCAGACAGCAGTTTGTAATAACATGTTTGAAATTACTTAAATAGCCAAGACTAGAAATGAAATCATATTGTATGTTCATATTATTAAAAAACAATCAAGGAATGATGGATGTTGGAGTTCTATGAATATTGACCTTTGATAGTGAATTTACAATTGTGTGATTTGGGATGGTTTAAGTTTTTGAATGCACTATAACTGTATTTTTTCTTTTGCAGGGGTTATATAGGAAAGCTTTAAATAATTTTAATCAAATAAAAACAAAAAGCGTCCTATAAAATGATCCTTTATGTTTGTATGTTGCTTTCAAATTTCATAATTACTTGTAATTTTGTTCTTGTCACGAGGCTATGTACATTGCTCCTGTCATGAGGCTTTGTACATTGTGTCTTCTGTTACAATTTTTCCTTCTTGTATATCAAGCAATAAAAGAAAGCTGCTTAAACGTGAAGTCAGTTTTGTTTTAATTGTCTGTGAAATTGTGAATTGTCAAAGAAAATTGTAGCCACAGTTAAACTTACAAATTTTAGTTGGCAATCTGCTTTTATCAGAATCTTCCCCCCCCCCCTTATTTTTGGAATCCCTGAAGCATGCAGAAGTTCCCAGGCCAAGGACTGAACTCGAGTCACAGCATTGACTTGTGCCACAGTAGTGACAATTTAGCTCCTTAACTGATAGGCCACTAGAGAAGTCCAAAGTAGAAATTTTACCCAAGAGATCTCATACAATTAGATTGTTAATTGCCACATATAATGACTGTACTTAGTTTTGACATTAAAATTTTTAGCAGTGTAGAACAAAAAATTCTTGCATGCAAACGTTCATATTGAAAGGTTTTACACTAGACTCAGAAAAAAAATAATTGCATGCTCAAGTCAAGGGAAAGAATGACAGGTTTATTTCCTGCCTTGATGCCTCTATTATTTGTGCCAATATCAATTTATTCAATACTTCTTTCCCAATACATTCAAATTGAACTCCCGGGAAATATATACCACTAGAAGCTACATTTGTATTTGAAGATTAGGCAGTTTATCTAAACTTCTTGAGTTGACATTCTGGCCCTGACATATTTTCTACAGTATATTTGTCAAATCTCCTTGCTTTCAATCCAAGCCTGACTCTTCAACCACCCAGCTTGTAATTCCTGCCCTCCTGTTCAGTGTCCATTCCCTCCAACAAAAGATGTGATCTAGATAACGCCAGAGAATCTCTATCCTCCAAACTCCACACAGGGTTAAAATCCTTTCTCTTCCCACTCCTGTTCAATTTTCAGCTTCCTCTAACACTTTCTTTGTTTGTTTGCTTCTAGGTAAATTCTTTTTGTTTCTTCTAGTTCAAAAGAAGTATTCATAGTTCTATCATTTACTCTGTATCTGGTTGATTATTTTCCTGTGCTATGTATTTGCTTTCTTCCCAAGTGGCTGGTGATTAGGGCATACATCGTGTCAAGTGGTCAAACAATTCCTAACAAAAAGACTGTTGGCAGCTATTAATTTGGCTAGACACCCTCCCATAGAGTCAAGCAGTAAGGAGACAAGGACCCTAAGTGGATGCATAGTTTACTAGTTATACTTGCAGAGGCAAGAAGAAATAGTATGGTGTTACCACCCTCTGCCTAGTGTTACAGGATGATGTTAAACCAAAGGGACCAAATGGCAGATGACAAGCTTTATGGCAGAGGGTCGGGGTGGAGGGAGAATTAGTCTGTCATGGAGGAGTCAACTCTTAACTATGGACAGACAGTTTTATAGTTTGAAGCTGTACCCTTGTGGGGAGAGATGGACAGGCCCATGCCTCTATAATAGGCTACAGGAGATGGATTAAAAACTACTTCATGTGGCCTCACACTAGATATGGAGGCAAATGATAAAAGGCCTTGAGATGCATTCTCCCAAAAAGTGCTCATCTAGCCATATTGTAGGGAGCTTTATAGGGTGGTTCGCTGACATTTCAAAAAGACTGGGATTTAACCTCGCTTAAATGGCCTACTTGAGGCAAGAAAGGCCACGAGCCTTCCAGGGATGACCCTTGACTCTCCATGAACATATTTGCTGACTTACTCATTGTTTTATTTTTGACTATCTCCCTCTAACAGTTAATGGTTAGTGCACTATTTATTTCCTTCTTAAAACTTGTCACCTTGGACAGTAAATTTCATTGACATTCTAGTAACAGTTGTTATCCTTTATTTTGTTTCAAGTAATTTGAGAGAAAGTGCCATAGTGTTTGGGGGGATGGGATATGTCTTCTGCCCACAAAGCTCTGCAGAGTGGCAGTCATGCAGAAGACCACCATAAATTATAGGTAGTTTAATCTAGATAACATATTTCAGTTGTAAAGAAAAAAAATAGCAATGCGGTTAGAGGTTAACTAAGTTTGAAATAATCATTCCTTTCTAAGTATCTTAGTTTCTTTATCTGTAAAACTCTTGATAGAAGAAAGGATAGTTGGTCAAAGTGGATGGTTGCCGAGTATGCTTCTAACAAAACAGTCTATGAAATGATATAAATGAGGGAAACTTTAAGTTTGATTTAACATATAATTTTTATTGAGTTCCTACCTTTTGTCTGGCATGGCCACAGCCACATGGAGCCTACAGATCATCTGATCTTAGTCATTAAGCCAAGATTGCCCTCTATGGACAGGGCAAAAGAAATAAATTTTACTTGGAATATTGCCATCAGAGTTTAGAATTTATTCACTATTTCTTTTCCCTTTCTATTTCACTGTCAGTCAGTGTGCTGCCTATTAAAATTTAGGCAAAATACCACTTTATTGGGAGTTCCTATTGGGGCTCAGTCTGTTATGAACCCTACAAGTAACCATAAGGATGAGGATTTGATTCCTGGCCCTGCTCAGTGGGTTAAGGATCTGAGTTCCCTGGCCTAGGAACTTCCATATGCTGGGGAACTTCCATATGCAAAACAAAAAACAAACAAAACAAAAAAAATTGTTGAGTATGACAAGCAGATACTTTTCTTGATTTTGAATCATGCTTATTGTGCTTACAGTGGTAAAGGATAAATGTTTGAATTTGAAAAATATCCTTGAAATCAGGCAACTAGAAATTCCTGGTGAAGGCAATGGTTCTGAATCCATTCTGCTAATCTCTATCTTTTGATTGGAAAGTTTAACGCACTTACACCTAAGGTGATTATATTCAGGAGTTCCTGTCATGGCTCAGTGGTTAATGAATCTGACTAGGAACCATGAGGTGGCGGGTTCGATCCCTGGCCTTGCTCAGTGGGTTAAGAATCTGGTGTTGTCATAAGCTGTGGTGTAGGTTGCAGATGTGGCTCAGATCCTGCGTTGCTGTGGCTGTGGAATCGGCCAGCGGCTACAGCTCCGATTAGACCCCTACCTAGCTTTGGAAGCTCCATATGCCGTGAGTGCGGCCCTAGAAAAGGCAAAAAAAAAAAAAGTAATTGTATTCAAAGTATTGTTTCTTGTTATTTATCTTAAATAATTTAAAATAGGTTGTGGCTGTTGGTATATTATATATAAAGCTAGGGATATGATAAACATTGCCACATTCCTTTCACAGATATATGTTTGAGAGAGTACAGAACTCTCTTGGATATGGTAACAAATAAGTAGGAATCCACTATAGTAAGTCAGATATAACTTCATCAATTTTTTTTGCACATTATGATCAACATTTTCCTATGGATTTACTAAGTTGAAAGTTATATAAAGCTATTAAATAATTGACCTACAGTTAATATATAACTACGTTTATACAAAATAAGCTACCAAGTATTAAACATTTAATAGGGAAATGATATTATAATTTACTAAAATTTAAACATTTTATAATTTAATTTATTGAAGTAGTTTATTGAATATCCTTTTTAATATGCAAATTAAATATAAGAAAATCACATAAAGTTTTGTCTGCAAAATGCATCCAATGTATTTGAAAAAAATGTGGTAATCTTATTTATTTTCATATTTATGTACTATTTTAAAGAGCTCAGAATCACTTCTTTCTTAACAATAGGTAGATAGAAAAAAGAGCTATCCAGATATATATAGATATAAGCAGCAGTTTTCAAAGACTCTTATTTGTAGCTAATAGCATGTCATATTAAGAATAGCTTAAAAGACATTCATACTTTTTAATAAGTGGAGGGGAGGTGAGTTTTAGAATTTAGTTTTTTGCTACTTTGGCTTTTATTCATTACCTCTCCTTCAACAGTGATGTATTTCTTTAAAGATGAGAAATCATTAAATGCAAATTTCCTTTATTCTGAAAATTGAAACAGGCACACTTTTCTGACCCTTCACTAAATCATTCTGAGTCAAATACACTTTTCTGTTTCAGTGCTAAACAGTATTATAACTAGGTGAAAATGAATTAGCTAATTCGTCCAAGAATATTGGCTCCTGGAATGTAAGATTATGAACCAAGTAAAATACCTTACATATTGAGATTGGAAATTTGATCTTAAATCATTGACTCACGACCCTCATCTTGTTGTGCTCATCAACCCTAAGCTATCATTTCATGAAGTGTGTCTGTGCCCAGTTTCCTATCTAGCTAGAATATTTTTTATTTTAGCATTATAAATAAAATGTGAATACACCTAAGGCACACCACGATCACCTGATCACCTGATGTATGTATATATAGTGAAGTAATTGCTACTGTAAAGCTAATTAAGACATCATCTCCTCAATAGTTAATTTTTGTGCTAAGGGCTCATAGAATATACTCTCAGAAAATTTCCACTATTAAATATTGTATTATTAACTGTAGCCATCATGATGTACATTAGATAGCTAAACTTATTTGTCATATATACCACATCTTTTTACCATTTGACCAACATCTATTTCCCCCATGTCCACACTTCTGGTAACTACTGTTCCATTCTCTGCCTCTATATATTTAACTTTTTCTTTAATACTGCATATTGAGATCATACAGTTTTCTTTTCTTTCAGTGTCTGGCTTATTTCATTTAGCACAATGTCCTCCAGGACCATCCATGTTCTTGCAAATGGCAGAGTCACTTTTTTTTAAAGTCTGAATAATATCCTTTCGTGTGTGTGTGTGTGTGTATGTATTTGGGATTTCTGGGTCATCTGATAACCTTTTTTTTAGTATTTTAGGAACTTATGTATTATTTTCCATAATGGATATAGCAATTTAAATCACCACCAACAGGCTATGACTTCTCTTTTCTCCACATCTTCACCACATTTATCAGAGCTTTTTATTTTTTATAATAATCTTTCTCATAGGTGTGAGGTAATATCTCATTGTGGTTTTGACTTGCAAGAATAATAATTAAATGTTATCCAATTTAGAAAGTAAGAACTTAAATTATCTGTTTGTCAATGCCTTGATGCTATGTGTAAAAATCCTTGAAGACTCCACAACAAATGTTAAAACTAATAAAAATTTCAGTAGTGCTGGGGGATACAAAATCAACACAGAAAAATCACATGCATTTCTTTACAAAAACAGCACTGTATCTGCAAAGAAAATTAAGTAAATAATTCCAGAAGTTCCTGTTGTGGCTCAGCAGGTCAAGGACCTGACTTTGTCCCTGTAAGGATGTGGGTTCAATCGCTGGCCTTGCTCAGTAGGTTAAGGATCTGACATTACCCTAAGCCACAGATGCGGCATAAGCCACAGATGCAGCTCTGATTCAACCCCTTGCCTGGGGAATTTCCATATGCTGCAGGTGTGGTTGTAAAAAGAAAGGAAAAAAATAAAATCCTTAAAAAGACAGAAAAGAAAAGAATTCCATTTATAATACCCTTTCAAAAGAATTAGATACTTAAGGATAGATTTAACCAAGTAGGTAAAATATCTGCACACTTAAAATCGTAAAATAGTGGAGTTCTTGCTGTGAAGCAGTGGGTTAAGTATCCAACTGTAGCAGCTTGGGTCACTGTGGAGGTGTAGGTTCACTCTGCCAGCCTGCACAGCGGGTTAAAGGATCTGCAACACAGGTCGCAGCTTAAAGGATCTGCAGCATAGTTCATAACTGTGGGTCAGATTTGATCCCTGGCCTGGGATCCATGTACTGTGAGTGCAGCTATAAAAACAATAAAATAAAATAAGTAAAATAAAATAAAATAAGTTATCCAGGCCCTAAAATCCTGTAAGTATCCTCAGTGAATTTTCCTTTTTGACACAGTATTAATTCTCCTTAAAAGTGATATTCTCTCAAACTGCTTTAAGTCCAATAAACTTACTTTGTTAGATTAACAGGTTTCTGGTTGTCTTTTTGACTAGGAGGTGACTGGTAATTTAAGAGTCTGTCGAGGTGCCTCTGTCCCATAGCTTGAGATTCCCATATTGCAATCACTGGCTCCTTGAAAGCTTCTGAGCTCCCTTTTGGTTTCCATTGCATCTGTGATCCAAATACTTTTCATTGAGCTCAAAAATTTTCTGGATCATTTTTGATTATCTGATTAGATATAACAGCTCTTATCCTTGATGGAAAACTGCCAGCTATTAAAAAACAGCTCTATTTATCTTATAACGGTTCTCCTTATTGTTTGTTGCAGTTTCAAATGAACAAGATCTTAGGGAAAGTACACTAGCAGATCCAGTAAGTACAGGTCTCAAGATGGATTTGTGGGCTGATGAGTTAAAATATCTCCTCAGACCAATACATTTTTATAGGGGTCACTTATTAAAACACCAAGATCATTTTCATAGGCAATTTTTTGTTTGGCCCATGAGAACATAATTCAGGGAGAGATCTCCTCAAACTTTCTTTCTCTGGGATTTTCAATTTGTTGGATTTTAATTTGGAAATGGCTAATTATTAGGCCATCAATATGACACATGAGGTGGCCCAGGGTCACGGCTGACTGAACATTGTTAGATATTTACATTTTCTTTTCAGTCTGTGCCCATGGCCTTTCAAGCTACTCTGAAACTTCTTACACATAATTACTATAGTCTAACTCATGTGCTTTTTTGACATGATATCAAAAATTGATTAGAAAATTTTAAAAGAATCTGAGGATAACTAAATTGCTCCTTAAAAAAAAATAAATAAATTAGGGAACAACGTGTTAAATATTCCACAAGATATTTTGAAGACCGACTATTTTGAGTGTTTTCCAGGAAGCAGTGGACATCTTAATTCAGCTCTATATCAAAACAAAAAATCACTAAATCCGTTTGAGACTTCAGAGGCAGTCCAGTTACAACTTTATACAATATTCTAAAGAAGATTGCAAAGCTGATCTTATCATAGTTTTCACTTTTTTTTTTGATAATCCTGAACCAGAAAAGCTAGGTTTAATGTAAAAACAAAAATTGGAATGGGAAGTAAACTCCTTGACAGACATATTGGTTTCCTAGGACTGTCAAAACAAAGTACAACAAACTGGTTGACAAGACAGAAATTTATTTTCTCACAATTGGGAAGCAAAAAGTCCTAAATCAAGGTGTTGGCAGAGCCATGTTCTCTCTGAAGCTTCTGGGGGAGGATTTTTTTTTTTTTTTTTTGCTTCTTCCTATATTTCAGTGGCTCCCGTCAGTCCCTGGCATCCCTTGGTTTATCAATGCATCACTCCAGTATCTTCCCCTGTCTTTACATGTCTTTCTTCCCCTGGAATGCATTTCTCTCTGTGTCCTCTCTTCTTATCTTTATCCAGTATGACCCTATCTTAACTATACCTGTAAAGTCTCTCTTCCTCAATACAACTGCATTCACAGGAACTTAAGAATTGAATATAATTTTTTGGATATTGAATCAGAATACAACTCAGTATTCAGCTGCACCAACAAAGTTACTTACGAAAAATCAGAATCTCTGTGTTGTCGTAAAACCATGCTAGAGAATCAAATTAAACTGTTTGTCACAAAAATAATTTGACAAATACAGCAGTGTGGCTTTAAACTATGTAAAAGTTATGATTTCTTCCTGACTGATTGAGACAGTCAAGCTTCTAGTTTCTCTAGTTCAATTAGTTTTCTTTTTGCAAAAGTATCCATTGGAATACATGTTTTGAGTTTTTTATAATTAAAAATAAAGAATACAGGCAAGAATACAGGTAGACATACCTCAGGAAAAGGTATACAATAAAACCAAAGATGTTAAAAAAAATCCACAGCAAGATGTTAAAAGAAAAAAAAATCAATATTGTTTTCCTCTTTATTCCTTAAAACATCTCTTCGAGGAAAACAATGAACCAAGTCAGAATGCACCCAGCTGTTCACCTATAATTATAATTTTGTTTTCATAAGGAATTACACCTGTGTAATAGTTCATTACAAGATATTATAATTTTGATTTTACAAGCAAAATGGCTCATTTCCTTATGGGGAAATAGAAGTTTTCTCACATGTATTTACTAAACTTCCTTAGAGGATTTCTTGACTGTCTTTAGCAACCGTTATCTTTACTTAGGAAAAGAAAAAAAAAAAAAAACCTCGAATGGGCTTGTTAAATATCGCTTTTGCCTTTTTTTTTCTCTACTTATTTTCTTGATAAAGTTATCCAACAGGAATTCCTATGATTTAGATGAAGGATATAACACTTAGCAAATCCACCCCCTCCATCTAAATTTAAAGTTATTTCATTCAGGCAGTTTCCAAAATGGCAAATAAACATGATTTGACTATAAACAAATATAATTCAGCAAGTCATAGGAAGGGTCTTCTCTGTTTTATTAAAATAGCAAAGGTCACAAAGGGAGCCTAAAGTGGAAACAACTGGCAGAGGTTGTAATATCCATGAGAACCGGAGATAACAAACACCAAGACTGAAGTACCACTGCTTTCATACATTTCTGAGGACTTTATCTATGATTAACATGGTTATCAACTTATGGACAGACATTTTAGGTAATCTGTTAAGTACTAATTATGTTCCAGTTCTACACACTGTGACGGCAGGTAACAACTTCAGGCAAAAGAAATGCAATGTATTTCATATTAAGTTAACTAAAGGACATTCAGGAGATTTAGGCGTTTGAACAATATGGGTCATCATGATTGACAGAGAGATAAATTGATTCGTACTCAGATATCATTGACTCTAGAGTGAAAACTCAAAAAAATCCTGAGGGGACATACTTTATTTACTGCAAAAACTCTGCCTTGATTTTCTTTATATTCTCAATGCCTGTCACAGAATAAGCATGCAATAGGCTAATGTTTGCGTAAGTTAGCTATTTTATCTTGAGAAGCAGTTTTTGCATAGATGAGCATACTCTATTCTCTGGGGGATAATCTTAATACTTGCTTCTTAATACTCCTTTTATGTTACTGTTGTACGAAGAAATGAAAACGAGTGGAGATACAATGGAGTTAATATGTAGTGCATTAAAGTGGATCAACTCTAACTGGGCAACAAATGTTTGGAAAACATAACTGCAAAGTTTGCTAGATAGAGGCACAGACTATGTAATTTGAGGAATCTCAAAGGTTTTTTTTTTAATAGTAGAAAAAACAAACAATACTCCAGAGAAGTAAAAGCTTTGCATAACCATTTATATTAATGGGAGTTAGACTAGTGAACTAAATATGCATGCATTGGAAATTAATGCCTTTTTCTCCAAATAATTCATACCTTTAAATGATCATTTTTCACATGTTAAAAATAGAGCACTCCTTGTTTTAAAATGTAGATTTTATTTTTAGTCAGGAAGGGTGAAGTCACCAGATCAAGACAGGTTTGCTAATAAAAAGATAGCTTATTACAGTTTCCAAGAGAAGGACACACTTGGGTAGGCAGGTCACAAAAGAGAACACTTTTGGTGAAACAAAGACAGAGGGAGCCATGGGAACTTAGAGCCATCATTGTGGCTGTCACAGGCAGTCTAAGTGGTTTTAGGACTGGTTAATTTGAATAATTTCAGTGAGCTTCAAGATATAGGAGTTGCCTCCAGTTTTCTGATGCCTGGCCCAAGGTGGTTTGGACATGGGAATACTGTTTTGGAATGTTCCAAAAGCAGGCAGGCAGCTGTAGGAAATAAGCTCTTGGACAGGTCAGCTTACCTATGAAAATCTCACTGTTGTGATCCCTGGAGAGCATCCCTTCCTGGTCAGCAGGACCTCACGTTTTATTTTTTTTATTTTTATTTTTTTATTTACTTATTTTTTTCATAGCAATGAGTTTTATTTCAATTATAGGTGTACAATGATTATCACAAGTTGATGTGATACATTTTGAGTCCCAAACCCACAGTGCATCCCCTCACCCCCTAGATTGTCTTATTTGAAAAACCAAGGTTTTCCAAAATCTGTGAGTCATTGTCAGTTCTTCAAAGAAGTTCATTGTGTCACTTTAGTTGTCACATGTAAGCGGTAGCATTGGGTGTTGCTGTCTAATTGTCTGACTGGTTTCACTTTGCATGATAATTTCTAGGCCCATCCGTGTTGCTATAAATGTTGTTAGTTCGTTCCTTTTAATGGCTGAGTAATAACCCATTGTGTGTATGTACCATATCTTCCCTATCCACTCCTCTGTCGATGGGCATTTAGGTTGCTTCCATGACCCGGCTTCTTCCCTCTCTAGCTGCTTTAGATGTAAGGTTAGGTTGTTTATGTGAGCTTTTTCTTGTTTCCTGAGGTAGGCTTGTACTGCTGTATACTTTCCTCTTAGAACTGCTTTTGCTGCATTGCAGAGGTTTTGGAATGTCGTATCTTTGTTGTCATTTGCTTCTAGGTATTTTTTAAGTTCCTCTTTGATTTCTTCAGTGATCCATTTGTTGTTCAGTAGCGTGTTGTTTAGTCTTCACGTGTTTGTATTTTTTGCCATTTTTTTCTTGTTGTTGATTTCCAGTCGTATAGCATTGTGGTCAGAGAAGATGCTTGATATGATTTCAGTTTTCTTAGAGTACTGAGGCTTGATTTGTAACCCAGGATGTGATCAATCTTAGAGAATGTTCCATGCACACTTGAGAAGAATGTGTATTCTGTTGCTTTTGGATGGAATGTCCTATAAATATCTATTAAGTCCATCTGATCTAATGCTTCATTCAGGACCTGTGTTTCCTTCTTGATTTTCTGTCTGGATGACCTGTCCATTGCTGTGCGTGCAGTGTTAAAGGCCCCCACTATGATGGTGTTCTTGTTGATTTCTCCTTTTAAGGTTGTTAGCAGCTGCCTTATATATTGTGGTGATCCTATGTTGGGTGCATAGATATTTAAAATTATTACGTCTTCTTCTTGGATTGATCCTTTGATCATTATGTAGTGCCCTTCCTTGTCTCTTAAAATGTTCTTCATTTTAAAGTCTATTTTGTCTGATAGGAGTATTGCTACTCTGGCTTTCTTTTGATGCCCGTTTGCATGGAATATTTTCTTCCATCCTCTCACTTTCAATTTGTATGTGTTCCTAGAAGTGAAGTGGGTCTCTTGAAGACAGCATATATATGGGTCTTGTTTTTGTATCCATTCGGCTAGTCTATGTCTTTTGGTTGGGGCATTCAGTCCATTGACATTTAAGGTAATTGCTGATATATATGTTCTTATTGCCATTGTATTAACTGTTTGGGGTTTGTGTTGCTCTTTTTTTTACCCTGAAGTTTTAATATAGGAGTCTATATACAAATGAGATTGTTTTAAGCTGTTGGTTTCTTAATCGCACGTGCTTCTCCAGTGACCTGCATTTGTGCTCTCTTCTCACGATTTCTGATTTTGGTAGCATAATTGTGCATGTATGATTTAGTATTTTTACTGTATGTATGCCTTTACGGGTGGACCTTGTCATTTGTGATATTTTTGTTTCTGGTTGTGGCCTTTTCTTTTCCTTTAAGATTTGTTGTAAAGCTGGTTTAGTGTTGCAGAAATCTCTTAGCTTTTGTTTATCTGTAAAGGTTTTGATCTCTCCTTCAAATCTGAAAGACAGCCTTGCAGGGTAAAGCAATCTTGGCTGGAAGTTTTTCCCTTTCATCACAGTAAGTATATTATGCCACTCCCTTCTTGCCTGCAGAGTTTCAGATGAAAAATCTGCTGATAACCTTATTGGGGTTCCCTTGTATGTCATTTGTTTCTTTTCCCTAGCTGCTTTCAAAATTTTCTCTTTTTCTTTAATTTTGGTCATTTTGATTAATATGTGTCTCGGGGTGTTCCTCCTTGGGTTTATTTTATATGGTACTCGTTGCGCTTCCTGGATTTGAGTGAGTGGTTCCTTTCCCATA
>PVHT021183520.1:3701524-3740234 GCA_004024745.2 Catagonus wagneri | reverse complement strand
CGTGTGCTCTTCCGATCTGGGGTGTTCCTCCTTGGGTTTATTTTATATGGTACTCGTTGCGCTTCCTGGATTTGAGTGAGTGGTTCCTTTCCCATATTAGGGAAGTTTTCAGCTATTGTCTCCTCAAATATTTTTTCTGTCCCCTTCTCTCTCTCTCTTCTCCCTCTGGCACCCCTATAATACGGATGTTGGTGCGTTTAACATTATCCCAGAGTTCTCTGAGACTCAGCTCATTTCCTTTCAATCTTTCATCTCTTTTCTCTTCTGCATTAGTGATCTCCACTAATCTGTCCTCCACCTCACTGATTCGTTCTTCTGCCTCCTGTATTCTACTGTTGGCTGCTTCTAATGAATTTTTTATTTCAGTTATTGTATTTTGCATCTCTTCTTGTTTAATTTTTACATCTTGTATTACTTTGCTCAGTGTTTCCTGTAAATGATCAATCTTTGCCTCCAGTTTATTTCCAATGCCTTGCATCATCTTCAGCATGAACAGTCTAAAGTCTCTTTCTGGGAGGCTGATAATCTCCTCATCACTGAGCTGTTTTTCTGGGCTTTTCTTTTTCTCCCGTATCTGAGTTAAAGTTTTTGTCTTTTCATTTTTACATGTTTTTGGTGTAATGACCTTTTTGCCAACAACAGAGTTGTAGCCTCTCTTAGATCAGGTGTTTTCCTCCCCTGTGGCTAAAGTTGGTATGGAGGGGGTTGCTGTAGGCTTCCTGATGGGAGGGAGTGATGCCTGCTCACTGGTAGGTGGGGTTGATTCTTATCCCTCTGATGGGTGGGGCTTTGTCTCTGGATGAGATTAGAGGCTGGCTGTGTGCCTGAGTGGTCTTTAGGCAGCCTCTTTACTGATGGGTGGGGCTGAGATCCCACCTCGATTATTGTTTGGCCTGGGGCTTCTCAGAGCTGATGGGAGGGACCAGATTTTCCCAGAAATTGCCACCTCCAAAGAAATGCAGGCTGATGAATGTTCCTGAGAGCTTCACCTCCAATGCCCTTCCCCCACAACAAGCTACAGTCACCCCTGATTTCCCAGGAGATCCTCCAAGAATCGCAGTCAGGTTCCAACTGGATTCCTATGGAGACTGCTTTGCCCTAGGACCCGGTGCACGTGAAAGTCTGTGTGTTCCTTTCAAGAATGTGGTCTCTGTTTCCCCCAGTCCTGTGGAGCTCCTGCACAGAAGCCCCACTGGCTTTCAATGCCAGATGCTCCGGGGGCTCTTTCTTCCTGTGCCTGATCCCCAGGTGTGGGGGTTTGACATGGGGCTCAGAACCCTCAGTCCTGTAGCTGAGTGTCTGTGATGCAGTTACTTTCCAGTCTGTGGGCCTTCCCACCCGGAAGGTATGGGGTTGCTTCTGTCACGTAATCGCCCCTCCTACTTCTTGATGTGGTCTCCTCTTTGTCTTCTGGAGTAGAATATTTTTTTGGAAGTTTACAGTCCATTTGGTTGAAGCCTGCTCAGCCTTTGGTTGTGGTTTTGTTGTTTTTTGGGAGAGAAGTTGAGCTCCAGTCCTTCTATTCCGCCATCTTAATCCAATCTCCAGGACCCCACGTTTTAATGTCAGAAGCTAGAATATGTACTTAATATTCTTCCACAAATATGAATTGAAGACATACAAAACATTTTATTCCATGTAGTATGGAGATGGGGAATCAGTAAGATGGTAAAGCTGGTTCCAATAATACTGAAGAACAGAGTTTAGGAGTTCCCCTCACGGCTAAGTGGAAACAAATCTGAGTAGTATCCATGAGGACACAGGTTTGCTCCCTGGCCTCACTCAGTGGGTTAAGGATCTGGCATTGCCATGGCTGTGGCGTAGGCCAGGTGCTACAACAGTTCCAATTTTCCGCCTAGCCTAGGAACCTCCATATGCTGCAAGTGCGGCCCTAAAAAGACCGGAAAAAAAACCAAAAAAAACTGAAAACAAAGTTTAAAGCTCTCTCTTTGGAGCTATGTTTTCCAAATATTTGTTGCCCAGTTAGAGCTGACCCACTTTAATGCATTACATATTAACTCCATTGTATCACCGCTTATTTTTTTCATTTCTTCATACAACAGTGACATGAAAGGAGTATTAAGAAGTATTAAGATTTTCCCCCGGAGAATAGAGTATGCTCATCTATGAAAAAAAACTGTGTTTCTAAAGATAAAATAGCTAATTTAGGCAAACGTCTATTGCATGCTTATTCTGTGACAGGCGTTGAGAGTATATAGAGAAAATCAAGGCATAGTTTTTGCACTTCAGGTGTGGAGACACATAATCCAATTTTTTTTTTATTGTATTTATTTATTTATTTATTTATTTATTTATTTATTTTTACAGCCAGCTCTGCAGCATGTGAAAATTCCTAAGCTAGGGGTCAAATAGGAGCTGTAGCTGCAGGCCTAGGCCACAGCCATAGTAACACCAGATCTAAGCCTATGCCACCTGTACCACAGCTCAGAACATCATTGAATCCTTAAACCACTGAGTGAGGCCTGGGGTAGAACCTGCATCCCTACAGACTCAGTGTCGGGTTCTTAATCCAGTGAGCAATAGCAGCAACTCTGAACATATACATTTCATCCCCAGAAACGTCAGGTACCACCCAGTCATACCATTTTAGCCACATGCTATTTTCAACACATTTATTATCACTACTCTCTTATTGGCTGGGTTGGATCCTGGCTCCTTTTTCTAAGGATTTGCTTTCACAGATTGATCACAAAATAAAATAAATATAAAACCCTCTTTTAGGATAAAGAGCTAGTGGGTCTTGAGAGATCCACATATTAGCATATCTAGACATTTTGAAGACTATGAAAAGACTTGGTGAGTGCTACTTTTCTTAATCTAAGTAAGACTGATGGTTGAAATTCTAAGAAGCTTGATGGGCTTAAAGGGGACATTGTTTTGGTAGCATGGGGAGAAAAAGAACCCTATGGTAGTCACCAACTACGCTGTTTGCTTTAGTGGCAATTGTGACAAGAACGAATGGGAGCTGAGATGGAAGGCTCTGAAGAGGGAGAAGAGAGCATGTGGTTGGCAGGAAAACAGTGAAGTCAGGACAGAAATTCTGTGATTGGGCAGAGGGCAAAATCATTGTGTATTTGTAGAACAAGTTTGCTATGTAATAGATTTCCCTATTTACCTTGTAAGGGTAAATGGGAGGGAAATAAAGGCAAGAACAAAACCAAAAACTGGAGATAAGGCACTAAGGTATCAATTCAGATTGTCTTGATAAGCAGAATGGATTCTGGTATCCAGTCTTCAAATACATTGTCCCTCTTTCTTCAATACATATTTTTCTTAAATTTAAGGAAATTTTAATTAAATTTTAAATTAAAATTAAAATTTTAAATTTTCTTAAATTTAAGACCTTTAATCAACAAGAAAAGATCTCCAAAGTCTAGTAATTAAGATTTCCATTGGTTAAAGTGTGCTTGTTTTTCCATTTTATAGGCAAATATAAACAGTCTTGTGTTTTAAGTCAGGTTTACTGTTATGACAGTAAAAGCTAATGAAACACCCCTGTCTGTATTGATTTGGCACTTCACAAGGTAAACCATGAAACACTGCAAAACTTTGTTTTTCTATATTTCATTCCTTATCCTAAAGTAATTAGAATTTTTGTATCATAAACTATCATTTATATGATTTAAATGTAACTTTCCAAAGCATCATTTGTTTTGCAAAATAAAAACCTGCCATTGTTAGTATTTATCTTCTATCAAAAAGAAATGACAGAAGTCCATTTGAGTCCTTGGTGTCTTTTTATACAGGCATTTATATTTATTTGCTTGTGACATAGAAATGGTCACTTGAGGAAATTATTCATTTGCTTTATTTTTATTATAAAAGCCAAGCACAGTTTTTAAAAAATCATTTACTTATGTTTGTTTTTAAGAATATTTTATTCCCTTCCTACCCTGTTGAAGTAGGTACTTGTGTGACTTTCCTTTGCTGAATTTAAGGATAAGCAGAATATATATTTGTTTCTTTAGATAATACTCTTAAAGAGCTCCTGTGAGCTTCCAATATCTTTTTTTTTTTTTCTTTGCCATAGTCACCACAAGGTTCCAGCTAGTAGACAGATACGCTGTCAGTCAGGGTCCCTGGCATGAGGATGATAATGAGTGAGCATCATATGAATGAGCATCATTTCCAGGTAACACCAAATAGGCCCAGGTTGCGGAAAAGTAATAGACTTTGTTTCTTGTAAGCCATTAAGATATGGAGGTGGGTGTGCGTGTTCTAGTATAAACTGCCTAATACAGAATCTATTGGTTCAAAGCAGTATTTTTAAAAACTATTTTGGGAGTTCCCACTGTGGTACAACAAGATCAGCTTCAACTCTGCAGCACCAGGACCCAGATTCGATCCCCAGTTTGGCATGGTAGGTTAAAGGATCCAGCACTGCCACAGCTGCAGCATAGGTTTCAGCTGTGGCTCAGATTTGATCTCTGGCATGGGAACTCCATATGCCATGGGGTGGCAAAAAAAGAAAAAAAATGTGTGTTTTAAAGATAAAATATATGCAAGTGCCTTAAGAGAAAAATCAAGCTTAAAACCAAAATCTATCTGTATCTAGAGGTTTAGGGATAAAGGAACATTAAAGAGCATCAGCACTGTCAGGAGTGGGTATTACATTCTATGGGTGACACCCTTAGGGACAAGAAGAAGGACTTCACCTAGGTCATAGGTCATAGCCCCCAATCGATTCTGAATTATTTACATTGGCAAAGTGTTCATCTATTATTTGTTTATTCGTTGCTTACATTCTTTATTCATATATTGGGTTGTACATTTCGTTTTTTTCTTTCTTTTTTTTTCTTTTAAGGCCACAGCTGTGGCATATGGAAGTTACCACAGCAACATCTTGAGTGCACTAAGTATGAACATGTTTTTTAAAAAATAAGCCTTGCATCCAATGTGGTGTGCCAAAGAGTCAAAGGAACCCACTGTAACAGCCCCACTGTAACAGCCCTGCGTTGTCCACTGCTGGGAATATGATAATGTCAACAAAAAAACAGCATTGCTTATAACCTAAAGTATAACATGCATATCCATAGCCCAAACTGATATGAAAAATATTGAATAAACAAATGAGGAGAAACAGATAGGTTGTGAAGAAGAATTCCAAACAATTTATGTAGCTGCTGCACCTTCTAGAAGGAGCACATAAATTCCCACTGCTTAAGTGGGAGCTGTGTATAGTGACTTACTTGCAAGAGTACAACATAGAAAGTGACGCCTTTTATTGAGTAAATCTGACAAACACTAACCTAGACAGGTGATCGAGGTCAACATCCACCTTGATAGATGATGTTGTTGGTATGTATTGATGACATAATGTAACTGAGGTGACACTTTATCACCGTGGTCTTCCTCTAATAACCCATAACCTCTGTCTAAACATGGCAAAATCTTTAGACAAATTCCAAGGGAGGATCATCCTGCAAAATAACTGGTCAGTATTCCTCAACACTGTCAAGGTCATCAAAAGCAAGAAAGTCTAGGAGTTCCATTGTAGCACAGCTGGTTAAAGATCTGGTGTTGTCCCTGCAGAGGCCTGGGTATGTGCTGTGGTGAGGGTTTGATCCCAGGCCCAGGCCCAGGAATTTCTACATGCTGTGGACTCAGCCAAAAAACAAAAAAAAAAAAAAGCAAGAAAGTCTAAGCTAAAAAGTCACAGCCAAAAAGACCCTATGGAAACCTGATAACTAAATATCATACAGTATCCTGGAAGATGTTATGGGATAAAAAAAAAAAAAGAACATTAGATGAAACAAAGGAAATATTAATTATGGACTTGAGTTAATAATAAGGCATTGATGTTGATTCATTAATTACAGCGAGGGTAACATGCTAATGCAAGATGTTTATAGCAGGGGAAACTGAGTATGGGGCATTTGGGAATTCTGCATACTATCTTCTCATTTTTCCTGTAAATCTAAAACAATTATAAGATATAATGTCTATTAAAAATTACAAGATAATGCATTGAGTGATAACAGCATGAATTTCTCCATGCCATTTACTGCCTTCAGCAAGGCTTGAAACTTGTGCAAATGATATTTTATGAGTGGCATGGGTCTCAGAGTCAATAATTGACTTAAATATTTAGTACACAACCGTCCTTGGAAAATCACTTGCACACTATCCTCTGTGGGGTTCTTATCTGCAGAATTTATGGAGTTTAATTTATTTCAACTAAAATAAAATATGAAATGTGTTAGTTTAAGGTATCCTAAAAGCAATGATATATGAAGACCGTTTTAGTAGCATATTGCAGGCAGCACTGTTAGTTCCTTCTTTTATTACGAACATGTAAGGACCAATGCTTTACCAGATATTATAAGACAGAGATGGTAATAGAAAATGGATAATGGAAGAAAAGAATTTGTCAGCATACAGTTCAGGCAAGAAAATGCAAAAAGTAAACGTGAGTTTGGGCCACACTGGGACCAAAAACCAATGAGAGTCAGGAGGATTTCCCTTCAGCTGCTGCTCTGTGTCACTAGAAAATAAGAGTTTCCCAGTGCTTTTCAATCTTATAACCTTTTGAATAAATTTTTTGCTTTTGAAAAGTTTGAGGGAATATACTAAAATTTAGTTTTCAAAGTCGTTTTTGACATGCAATACCAATCTACAAAGATAATACCCATTTCATACATGTGTTTACCAGTATGTTTTCTTGAATACTGTTCAACCAAAGAGAAGCACAAGAAAGTTTAGTGATGCCCTTTTCCTACAAATAATGGCATAGGTATGTAATACTCTATCCCTAAGTGATTAACTTTTTTCTCAGGATGTTGAAGTTTTAAAGTATTTCATCATAAAGTATAATCTTTGAAACTTTAATGATTATAATTTTGAATTATGGAATATGTCTCCAAAAGGAATTTGAGTTTAATTCAGGAACTGTCAAACTTTAGCTTACAAATAACTGTTATTCTAATCCCTGTCTATTTCTCCTAAGCTCCTGTTAATATGTTTTCTTCCTACTGTTATCTTTTGGCATGTGTTAAATAATCAGTTGCAAGCATTTTGTATTTGGGGGAAAATCCAACTAAGTAGGAACTACACATAATTATTTTCTCTATCAGAAAAGCTCAGTTCTTTTAAAGCTCAGTTCTGTATTGTGAAGTGATTTGCAGCAAAATACTAAGCGGTTGCATTAAAAAAAATATAGAACAGATTTAAACAAGAGGCATCTGTCTACAGGCAAGCAGGTTATGTGTAGAAATCAGTCTAAATGTCTAGATCAAAATTGTATTTTTGCAAATGCATTATGCAGCAGGGCTCCTAATGGCAGGACTGTTCTTCTTCCTTTAGATACCATGAATACAAAAAATCTTCCTGCTGTGTAGACCATGAGCAATCCATGCGCTTGAACTGAATTGTGCATGATTGCTAGCTTTCCTCAAGCCTCTCAATGCTTTGCCTAGAATAAAAATAGTTTTCTAAGGGAAAATATCTGAATCATTTTATTTTTTCTCAAAGTTTTCCAGGATGATTTTAATAAGAAAGTAAGAAGTGAATATGATTAGAATCTGGGAGATGTGTATAAACATTTATTATTAGTTTTACCTTACTTGGTAAAGATTTCATTTTTTTTCTTTTTTTTGTCTTTTTAGGGTCTCACCTGCAGCATACGGAGGTTCCCAGGCTAGGGGTCCAATCAGAGCTACAGCTGCCTGTCTAAACCACAGCCACAGCAAGACGGGATCCAAGCCACGTCTGCGACTTACACCACAGCTCATGGCAACACCAGATCCTTAACCCACTGAGCGAGGCCAGGGATAGAACCCACATCCTTATGGATGCTAGTCAGGTTTGTTAATCCCCCAGCCATGACAGGAACTCCTCACTTGGTCAAGATTTCAAGTAAGCCACCTTCCAGGTACTGAGGAATTAAAATATCAAAGCTGGTGCACGTTAAATTACTATTGTTAAGACTAAGACTAAGTGCGATATGCAAGAGGAGGCCTTTTCATGAAAGTCATTTTGTTATGATTTTTAAATTGTTCACTTCACGAGCATAATTGTGTATATTTATTGGTGTTTTTGTTATCTCAAGATTTCACCAATTTTCAAAAAATATTTCTGAAATTATTACACTTCAATTATTATTCATTGTACTTTGTTACAGAATGAATACTCTTTATCAAAGTTATCACTGTTGTAGTTAAAGGCACTGATGTGTATTTAGCAGAGTTTGGCATATTTTATTAAAAACTGATACATATCTTTAAATAATTTTGGAATAAATAGATAGCTAGACCTAAAATTGCAGGTGATTTTTTTTTTACAAATAATTTTTAGTTTACTTAATAATCAAAAGTTTTGATTAGTCGTTTGTTTATAGGCAAGTAGGCTATGTAGAGAAATTAATCTAAATGCTAAATAAAAATTTTTCATTAGTTAAATATACACAAACCTTCTTTATAATTAAAGATATTCACACAGTCACCTCAGAATTATCCCTAGTTTCTGCTTTATCCACTCTATATAATTGCCAAGTCTTCTGATTCTGTGTTTTGAAAAAATAAATCCTCAAAAGTTATATTTTAATGAAGTTTTCCAGGTTTTCCATTACCATTTTAATTGCAGACTTTACTGGACAACTTGTTATATATGCATTAGAAAAAGAAAAATTAGCCAAGCAGTTTTTATAAGTTTGAGTGTGTCAGAGCACAAAACTTTTGAGAACTACTGTTTTGGGCTTCTCTGTTAATTATTAATTCCTGAACTATTGGGGAAATATCTGCTAAATTTTCAGTTAATCCCTTTCAATCCCATGAGTATATCAAACATCTTTATGGCCCAAGTTTATTTCCCTGTGTAACCACTTGACTAGATGAACTATTTATGCAATCCAAAACATGTAAACAAAGCACAAGGGTAACTGCATGTTTTTTAACTATCATTTTTCTAACTTGATAACTCAGGAGCACTTAAGTATTCAGGATAATAATTCATGACCCCTGGATTTCATCTTGATTCTTCTTTAAAACCCAAAAATAAGAAGTTACTACCTGTTAGCAAAGATAACTGCAAAGTCTAGAGATGTTTAGCCCCGTAAGACACTAAACTTCTTGTATCCATTAACATCTTCATTTCAGCATCTTCTTTGATTCATTATTATAGAAATTTTTATTCCTCAAATTCTTCTTTAGGACTGCCAAAGCATTACTAATAACACCTACTTAGATGAAGTACCAGAAGTAGAAGTTCTTGGCTTAGTCTGTGCAAGGAAATTCTCTGTAAAAGAAACATAAATTTAACATTGATCTTAAAAATCTCTTTAGATGGATAAAAGAAAAATCCCCCCATCCCAATATCCAATTATGAAATTTAAATTAAATCATTAAAACATTCATTAAATATTTAGAAATTAATATGTTTATTAATCTACCAACAAAACAGTATTTGTGAGTATCCTAATTTCGGATCTAGAAAAATTTTGTCATCAGATGGTGAACGGTTCTTTCTTTAACAGTTAAAGTCAATTTTATAATATGACTTTTCATGTTTCCTTGATAATTTAGTTGTCAGTAATCTTTATACTTCCACATCTTAAGCGCATTAGTTTCTATCAGAGTAAATATTGCAACAAAAAGAGACAAAATTAGGATAAAGAAACAAATGTTTTATTGAACATGCCTGCTCAATGCTTTCGATGTTATTTTGAAATATAATTGGAGAAATTTCAAAATAGTAAAACAAGCAGGATTAATTACCGTATCGCAGTGTCTCAAATACTTTGCCTCTGGCGATCAGGGAAAACAAACAAACAAACAAAAAAAAACTTTTTATATTGGCTCCAGTTGTCGAGCCTTGCCTGAGTCATTTGCTAGGCATTATTCCTGTTTTAAATTTCTGTGGTATGTAGCAGCTGTTGGTAAACCTACATATTTTTTTATAGCTTTATTTTAGACTTTGTGATACTTCATGTGCAGTCCTAATAAAAGTGTGTTTTGCGGAACATTATTTACCAGAAGCATCAGATGTTTTATACAGGAAGTGTCAGAGAGGATTTGGAACTACAGTTTTAGAGCTTTTCGAAATTGTAGTCTGGGTTTTAAGGCCAAGAATAATTCCTTCCTCTGATTGCATGTGAGGGAAGTCATTAAAACACACACAAATTCTTTTACAAACAACTTATTTTCTAGAAGACTTTCAAAATTTCTCAAAGGCCCTTTTTCTCCGTATGTGAAAAGATTGCAACTGGTATTTAGAGTCAAGACAGAGCAAATACGATTCTATAAATGTGCTTTCATTTTTCACCTAATCTCTTTCCAAAATATTGTCTTATTTTATAGAACAAAATTATTGCAATTTGGTGATATAAACTTGTGATTTCTTCTATGTTAAGGAGCAATGATAGGCTCATGGTACTCCTTGTAATCAACTGCGGATATAATGAAAGCTTATGTTTAAAAATTTGAAACAATGAGTCATAGTAAAAAGTGATTTGGGATACAAAGCTTTTAAATAAATACTTTAAATTTTGGATTTCCAAGAGATTTCTGTTCTATATGCCACTTCTTTACCCACCATGTCCAGGCTCCTGAGGCTATCTGAGTGTAAAGGAGGTTGGAGCCAGAAGTAACATCTTCATTCCATGAGACTCTTTGGTAAATCATGTTCTTTGTTCCTTTACTAAACTCAAAGAAGAAATCTAAGAACATAAAAAGTACATGCTCTCTTTACTTCTCTTCTTAGCTTAGAATTTGGAGTCAGCCATAATGAACATATGCTCAACATCCGTAACTCTGGACTTCATTCTGATCTCTGAAACACCTCAATGATCTATTATTATTATTTAATGTAAATGCATAACAAATCAAATGAGAGAGGGATAATAAAAAAAACACACAATATTCCAAACTTTAGAAAAAAAAATATTAACACTTACTACTTAAAACAAATCTAGATGTAAAAACAACATTTAAACACTCAGAGGGTATAAAGTTTAGGCTTCATTAATTCTTTTGTACCCCAGACTGATGATACCAAAATGCCTGGTCTTCATGTATGACACTTGAATTTTTCACCTTGTGAAATTTCCCTGTGTGTAATGCCTCAGCCCGTTTCCTTTTCATACTTCACTCTATACATTCTTTCATTGAAGGCTCTTGTGAAAATAATCAGCCCTTTTCACTACCTAGAATTTATGTTGAGTATAGTAACACAATTGAGTATCTTCTTTAAAAGAAATAAATCATTTTGAAATGAAATCTTCTCTGCAGACTGATACTGTTTTCCTATATCTGTAGAGATTTTCAGAAAGCAAGATTGTTTAGAGGAGAATAATTTCGTGTTCATTGTATTTAGAAATTGATCTAACCCTTAAGACAAACGTCAAAACCTTGTTAAAAATGTATAAAAAATTTGATTTCACTGTTTTGGGCCTTAACTACTATGCCAAGGCATTGTTAAACAATAAATTATATGACAGTTATCATTAATTTTATTAGCAATATCTTTCTACATAAACAATTGACTTACAGCTACAGCTATCATTTACATCTTACCTATACACAGAGTTCTTCAATAAATGTACATAAATTTCCCTATATATGTTATGTGTTCCAAAATTGGAGGAAGAGTTGTAGGTGATCTGAAACAAATGAATGCCACAAACATGTCCCTGAAAAACTGAAAACAAATATTTCACATTCCATCTGACTAAGAGAGATATTTGAGCTTTTGCATGAATTGCAAAGTATTCTTTTTAATGGTTTGAAATTTAAATATTTAGTAATATGCTTTGGGCCCAATTTTAACAATTCTGCACTCAGGGAATAGCTCAAAGCACTTTCCGTTCCAGAAGAGAACATTAGGAAAAATGTTCATTGGAGAGATCTTGCACCTCTTAGCTATCACTCTTCTACTGACACTCCATTTGACTGCTGTGCACAGACATTTGCCCATGTCTATCAGGATATTCTGCTAGCTAAGGGATGTTTTTTCCTTTCCCCAGTACAATCTCTCCTTTTGATTTTTTTTTTTGATGGTTCTATGCTTGTTTCCTCATCCAAAGATCAGACCTCTGAGTTGTAACTGGGGTTGGTTGATTACAAGTATTACAAAGTATCTGCAGAAAATCTCTATGGGACAAAAAATGTGTTCGTGATAGGCTGTTGCCTATCATTACAAATGATGTACAAAGTTTAGGGTGATTTCCCAACTAGATTTCTAGGAATGAGCATTTGTCTTACAAGCTTTCCTTCTGTGACTGGGATCCTGGCCACCTTCTTGGGCACCTTTAGACCCAGCTTCCTTGCTCCTGCATAGATGGAGGTCGTGTGATGTTTTCACATCCAAAACGTAAAGTTTTTGCTTGAGGTTCAAATCAGATTCTAACCCCAAGCACATATCGGTGGAAGATAGTGGCCTAGAAGTGGATTGAAAAGAGCAGTCTAATTGTGTACTCATTATGCTTATGCTGAAAGTTTATCATCTGGAATTGAAAGCATAACAGATATCATCCTTAGACATAACTCAAGGACACAAACGGTGGAATAATTAGGGAACTTGTAGGAGCTAATCATTAGGTATTATCTAGACAAAGACCTTAGGGAACTCTGCCAACTTCCCTGTCTCTTCCTGCATTCAGAAGCAATGCACAAACTTAGTGGAGATGGTGCTAATTAAGCTTCTAGCTACTACCAGGCCTCCAGAGAAATGTAATAGTCTAGAGGAACAGATTAAAATGAGGAGTAAGGAAAAAAACTGGCATAGCAAAACGTGGCTTAAATCAACACAATCAGATAAATGCGAATGATTTTACATAATGGGCAAAACGTCATTTGCAAATTGAAGACTGAAAGTGTCTTCCTGTAGCCGACTAGAATATGTTTCTTATATGAGGAAGACTGGATGAGTTTACAACCTGCAAATAAGTATTTTAGCTATTGTCTATCTGTCTTCTGGAGATAACTGTTGCATTCAGTTATTTACTTGTCTATTCTGTTTTTCATATTCTTTGAAACCTATTAAGCATTAGGCACTGTGGTCAACCTTGGGAAATGAGATTGAAATTAAGTGTTTATGTAAGAAATGAGCACAGGTTTACAAAACGGTATGATAGATACAATAAGGATAAAGATTGTTTTTTGCAATGTATAATAAAAAAAATACAGCCACCACCTGAAACTAACAATGAGGTACGACAATTTTACATCAATTAAAAATGCAATTGAGAAGAATAATCAGTGCTATAAACAAGCACTTTACAGAGAATCAAACACAAACAAACATTGTGGAAGCTACTGAATCTTAAACATAATTATAGAAATGCACATTTCTCAGTGGTCTTTAAAATAGATCTCAAAATCAAACTTTTTTAAGGTTTATGCTTAAATTTTATCCTAGAGATGTTCTCTTCAACCCATCTGAAAGCAGCATGCAACAACTTCATAAACTCATAAACAGAGTTACAGAGCACAGGGAACTATATTTAATATTCTATAATAATTTATAATGGAAAATAATCTATAAAGAATATACACTTTGCTGTGAACATGAAACATTGTAAATCAACTATATACTTTAGTCAACAAAAGAATAAAAAAGTTGCAGGGAACCAGTGCAGTATTTGGCAAATAGTAGGCATTTAATATTAACATGTATATTGGATGAATGAATGAATGAATGAATGTGTAATATTATTGCACATTAATAAATAGCTGCTCTGGAGTTCCCGTCGTGGTTCAGTGGTTACCGAATCCGACTAGGAACCATGAGGTTGCGGGTTCGATCCCTGGCCTTGTTCAGTGGGTTAAGGATCAGACGTTGCCGTGAGCTGTGGTGTAGGTTGCAGATGCGGCTCGGATCCCGCGTTGCTGTGGCTGTGGCTGTGGCGAAGGCCGGCGGCTACAGCTCCTGTTAGACCCCTAGCCTGGGAACCTCCATATGCCGCGGGTGCGGCCCTAGATAAGGCAAAAAGATTGAAAAAAAAATAGCTGCTCTGGTTAAAACAAAATTTGTGGTCTTAGAAGCCTGCATTCTGGGCCCTCTTTTTATCTCTCTCTCTCTTTTTTTCCTTTTCTTCTATTAAAGTATACTTGATTTATGATGTTTTTCCAATTTCTGCTATACAGAAAAGTGATCCAGTCACACATATGTGTACTTTCCCTTTCTTATATTATCTTCCATCATGGTCTATCCCAAGAGAATGGATAGAGTTCCCTGAATTATACAGTAGGACCTCATTGCTTATCCATTCTAAATGTAATAGTTGGCATCTACCTACTCCCAAATCCTAGTCCATCCCACTCCCTCCTGTCTCCTTCTTAGGAACCACAAGTTTGCTCTCTATGTCTGAGTCTGTTTCTGTTTTGTAGGTAAGTTTGTTTTTGTCATACATTAGATTACACATAAAAGTGCTATCATATTGTATTTGTCTTTTTCTTTCAGACTTAATTCACTTAGTATGATAATCTCTAGGTATATATCCAGGTTGCCGAGTAGTACTCCATTGTATAGAAGTAATGCATCTTTTTAATCCATTCATCATCTGTCGATGGATATTTAGGTTGCTTCCATGTCTTGGCTGTTGTGAATATTGCTGTTACGAATATAACAGGTGCATGTATCTTTTTGAATTGCAGTTTTTTCTATATATATGCTCAGGAGTGGGATTACTGGGTCATATGGTGGTTTTATATGCAGTTTTCTAAGGTACTTCCATACTGTTTTCCATAGTGCTTGTACCACGTTTCATTCTCTTTAACAGTATAGGAGGGTTCCCTTTTCTCCACACCCTATCTAGCATTTGCTATTTGTGGACTTATTAGTGACAGCCATTTTGATCAGTGTGAGGTGGTACTTCTATGTAGTTTTGGTTTGCATTTCTCTAATAATTAGTGATGTTAAGTATTTTGTCATGTATCTGTTGACCATCTTGTGTCTTCTTTGGAGAAATGTTTATTTAGGTCTTCTGTTCATTTTTCAGTTGATTGTTTATTTTTTTGTTGTTGTCGAGTTGAATGAATTGTTTGTATATTTTGGAGATTAAGTCCCTGTTTGTTGCATAATTTGAAACTACTTTCTCCCATTCCATAGGTTGTCTTTTCATTTTGTTTATAGTTTCCTTTGCCATGCAAAATCTTGTAAATTTGATTAGGTCCCATTTGTTTATTTTTGCTTTTATTTCTGTTGCCTTGGGAGGCTATATTTGTCAAAATTTAAATGTATATCCTTCTTAAGAATATTTCTTCAGCTATATTTGTGCAAATGAAAAATATGTCAAAATCCTACAAATTTAAGTATTATTGAAGTATCAAAATACAACTGAAGTATCCAGCTATATGGGAAAAGAAACAAATTAAAGTTTATTTTTAAAATATCGGGAAGTCGTTAAAAATAATAAGATAGAGAAAAATAAAACTTTTCAGTAATTTTAATAAAAATGCAAGTTGGAAAAAGAGCATAATAGTATATTACCATTGAAAATATTTTATACAACTGTCACAACATAAAATGGTAATGTTTTATAACATTGGGTAATGATATGCCTATGTATCCGGCCAGAACACAAATATGCCATAAAAACAAAACCTGGGAACAACTTTGACAGTCCCAGCTACTTCACACTTCATCTGTGCCTCAGGATTATTAGTCTACTTGAAATTATTTGAAAAGCTTTTTACTAGATAAGATGTCTAATTCTGATGAGACTGACTTGACAATTTCATCTTTTTTGTAATCTCATACACATATCTATATACATACCTATGCAGGGGTATGTATATTGTGTGTGAGTGTTTGCATGGTGTGGTGTTTGCACGTACTTTAGAAAGAGTCATGGGAAAATCTTAAAAGTGATTTCCTCTAGGGAATTTGACCAGTAATGGGAATTGTGAGAAGGGCTTTTTCTTTTGCCTTTACTGTGGTGTGTTAAGTGTTAAATAGGCTTGGATTGAATTTTCAAAAACAAAATAGTATAGCAAAACCAAAGACAGTTAAACGTTTATTCTGAAGCAAGTGTATTCAAAGAGAAAATTTTTTTAGAAGGTGTAATTAAATTTCCACTTTAGAAAAAATATTTTGGAATTGAAGAGTATGAAGTAGAGGGGTGAGAAGGAGGTAATAATACCATCATATTAAAAAATAAAAACTAGTCTAGTAAACCAGGAATGACATGGAAAAGAAATCAAGCACTTGTAAGAACTGCAGAGGACAGGGACTTACTGAGTTAGAAATGAAAAGTGTTAACTGACTGCATACAGTGAATGAGACCAAAAAAAATACTAAAGGTGACTTTTAAGATTTTATTTTATTTTTTTATTTTTTTTGTCTTTTTGCCTTATCTAGGGGGCTGCACTCGCGGCATATGGAGGTTCCCAGGCTAGGGGTCTAACAGGAGTTGTAGCCGCGGGCTTTTGCCACAGCCACAGCAACGTGGGATCCGAGCCTCATCTGTGACCTACACCACAGCTCACAGGAACCCCGGATCCTTAACCCACTGAGCAAGGCCAGGGATCGAACCGGCAAACCTCATGGTTCCTAGTCGGATTTGTTAACCACTGAGCCACGACGGGAACTCCGACTTTTTAAGATTTTAGATTGAAAGGCAAGGAGAATTATTTAGTAACTCAGCAAAATGCAGGGTAGTCTTTCCGTTGCCTGGAGAACAGGCAAACCTCCCAGAAATAAAATTAGAACAGAAAAATACCGCAGCCACGATAGAGTCACTGGGCAAAGGAGACAGAGGTAAACTGATTGTGTTCAGAGGTTATCTCTTGGAAGAGTAGAAGTAATTAAAATGATGGAAATCGTAGGTTAAATTAAAACGAGAAATATTAAACTGACAACACTAGGTTAAGCAAAGCTAATTCTTGAATTGCCTCTTTTCAGAGCAAAAATCTTGATTTTTTTTTCCCTTAGCTAATGATTCTACTACAAAAGTGATAATTTTAGTATGGTTATTTTTATAGTCAGTGATATCATTTGCTGTATACAAATTTTACATTATAATTATCGTAGTCACTTTATAGATGGAAAACTGATGCTCCAAGAGAGTATCATGTAACATATGTAGCAAAATTACTGAGCGGTTAAGCTGGAATTTGAAGTTAATCGATTAAATCACCATCCCACACTTAAACATTATGCTTATAATTGCACTGGAATTCAAGGTTATTTTGGCTGCCCTCACATGATACCAGAATATTTCAATCATTTTCGTATAAGAATAAGCCAATCATGGATATTTAGGCACTAGCTGGAGAATCAGGACTCTTTAGGGTCTCATTCAGGTTCAACCTCAAAATACTGTAATATAAATATAATTATATTATTATCATCTCCAGATTTCATTATTTATTACTTTCACTCAAGGTTTAGGTGCCTCCAAGAAACCTAAAGTTAATAACGACTACCTGTGATAAGGACGAGGTGACACGTTACAGAATCATTCAGCACGGAGTTGAAATGGTCAATGATACTACAAGGTTTGTTTGAACCGTGCAATTTTCAGTGACAGTGAAACTTCTAGATGGCCCTTGCTAATGAGAGAAATAGGAAACTGCATCATAAAATTTTACCAATATATCTCTTTCTGAGCTAATTCTGCTATTTTGTCTTGTTTTGATCTCATTTTCCCAGTGTCAGTTCACATTTTCTACTCTGCACTTTATTTTGTTGTATCATTTTTATTTTCCTGGTATTGCTTTTAATTCATATTTGTAAATAATAAATAAAAATGGGATATGAATGAAGTGAAAGTGAAATCTCCAGAAGTGTGTCATAGATAATAACTTACTGAGGAAGATGTGCATATAGAAATTGGGACTCTGTCTAGTTAAATAGATAGAACTCTGAATCTGGTAAATTTAACTGGTCTCCTACAAACAATTAAAATAATTTGATTTTCCATTTACAGTATAACATGGAAAAGTGGTTATGTATTCAGAAAGTGCTTTCTTCTATGTATTATCATTTTAATCAGTTTATGGACCTCCAGTTAAGTGGTCTTCCTTTTTGAGTTTAAAAATTTGAGTTTTAATAAGATGAAGAGGAGTTCTTGCTGTGACACAGGAGATTAAGAAACCGACTGCTGGAATTCTCGTCATGGCTCAGTGGTTAACGAACCCAGCTAGCAGCCATGACGATTTGGATTTGATCTCTGGCCTTGCTGGGTGGGTTAAGGATCTGGCTTTGATGTGAGCTGTGGTGTAGGTTGCAGATGTGGCTTGGATCCTGCCTTGCTGAGTCTGTGGCATAGGCCGGCGGCTACGGCTCTGATTTGACCCCTAGCCTGGGAACCTCCATATGCCGTGGGTACAGCCCTAAATAGACAAAAGACAAAAAAAAAAAAAAAAGAGAAAGAAAGAAAAAGGAAAAGAAACCTACTGTAGCAGCTCCTGGAGGTGCAGTTTCAATCCCTGGCCCGGCACAGTGTGTTAAAGGATCTGGCGTTGCTGCAGCTATGGCATAGATCACAGCCATGGCTTGTATTCAATCCCTGGCCTCTAAACGAAATATGCCATGGGTATGGTCATTAAAAAAACAAAAGAAAAAGAAAAAGTTGAAGATAAATCTACAAAACCTCTTCTCTCTGTGCTTAAAACAGTGGCAGTTATTTTTAAAGATTGATTTGGTGGTTACCTTGAGATTATAAAAGGAAACAGTTATCTCAATTGCAAAAATTTAAATTTATATTTGCTTCAGTAACCATCTCAGTTAGGTAACCTCAATAGATTCTAGCTCAGAGGTAACCTAGGTTCTCACAACATGAATGCATCATCTGATTATTCATAATGTAGTGAAATAAAATTTTAATAATATCCTGAAGAAGATTATTTTGATAACTATGAACTTCATTAGAAAAAATTTATGAAGTGTTTTATTCATTCAGTTTAGAATTATAAGTTGACATCCAGTGAGAAGAGGCACATGTGTTATCTTAGAGTGAAAGGTTATGTTTTATTTAGAAAAGCCCCAGTGAACTCAACTGCAGTAGTGTCATAACTGATAGAAAATTATTCTATTAGAGTGATTTGTGATAATTACGGCAATTTAAGTTGTTTTTAAATGAGACCTGGGGGACATCTAATGTAGAAAAGGAATATAGTAACTGAAGAATCGAAGTCTCCTAACTATGTCTTATGTAGACATAAGCTTCTCAAGTATATAAATTTGAGAGTAGCAAATGGGTATGAAATTGGAATCTTTTTGGATTTCAGAAATCTTATATCAAAAATAAGATAACGATTACTGCAGACAAGATGAGATGTAAACCAAATGATCCTCTGCATGGAAATTTTCTGTTTTCTCTGCATGATTTTGAAGGATGGGAATCTCAACTAAGGGAAGAAAGTAAGACAGAGGTTGGCCTATTGCTTGACATAAATAGCACACGGCGCTATAGCACATACACTGTGTATTAAAGGTAGCACTGTGTGTTATTTGCTCAAAAATATGTACAATAAACAAATACATATTTTGTTGGTCTTATTGCCCCAACTATATATATCATTAAAAGATCTATGAAATAGAGATAGCTTGATGTTCAGGATGACAGAAAAATATTTTCCCTATTTATTTAACAGGATTTATTAAATGTAGAGATAACTTTTACAATTGTTCTGATATAGTTTTTGAAAAAAGTCATGATCTTAAATCTGAGATTTGAAATTCAAAAATCTTAAAAATAATGATTTTATAGATTTTCCAGGAATTCAAGTATCAGTAATATTATCTAAAATAAGAATTGAATACAATAGCGTATCCATTAGCTTCTACTTATGAAAAGATATATCATTCTTCTTTTCTCCCTATAAAAGGTGGAAAAGATAAAAACAAAGACAAAGCAAGCAACTAAATGAACAAAATTGATGACTTTAACATGGTATGTTTTCAAGATCCCATCCACTCTTGTTCATTTTTCTAATAAATAATAACTTGCAAGTCCTAAAATAATGCAATAGCTTAATAACTTGCATCTTTCCTTGGTCCCCTTGACTTAATCCATCGTCAATATTCTATGATGAAAATAATGTAGTAAATGCTTATTGTTGGTAGGATAAAATAGGATAAAACCAAACTTCTTTTTTTAGCAGGTTTTAAAATTTTTTTCATGAACTGACCAACTCTTTTCACTTTACTGTTTTTATCTCTGGCCGTTAATGCAACTCCTCCAATGGTCCACACATTCGCTGAAATTTGAACTTCCTCACGTAACCACGTTGTTACTCATGACTTTCCTATCTTGAGGTCGTACTTATCCTTCCATATCTTCCTTTTTACACCATTTTGTTCATGATACAACCAAAATGCTCCTCAAAAGATTAATGGTTAAAATTAATCTATTGAGGTTGATTAATTAGGTTGCGTTCTCAGCAGTTCTCAGTTCATAAAGTTCAAACTTTATGAACGTAACTCCTTGGATGGAGTTCAAGGGAATCGTGCTGAATGAAAGAATTCAATATCAAACATTCACATACTGCATGATTCTACTTGTATAATAGTATATGAGTGAAGAAAACACTATATATATATATATGAAGAAAAGATTAGTGGTTGCCAGGGATTAAGGATGGCGATAGGACCAGTGGGTATGACTATAAGGAAATAATGGGATGGAGATATTTGCGGTAATTAAATAGTTTTATATTCTGATCATATTGGTGCTTGCACAAATCTACCCATGTGATAAGATGATGTAGAACTTAACATACATATTAAATCAATATTCCATCTTGGTTTTGATACTGCACTATGGTCTATAAGAAGTAAATGTTAGGGAATATTGGGTAAAATGTACTTGGGATCTCTCTGTACTTTCTTTTTTTCTTTCCTGTTACTCTATAATTATTTCAAAATAAAAATTAAAAAAAAATAGCCCAAAGTATGTGATATTTATAAGAATTAATAGAAATTAAAATAAAGTAAAACTGGCCAAAGAGCTAAATATTTTATCTTTAAGGAATGGTAGCGAGAACTAGGGACAGAAGAATAAAGTATGATGTCCATCTTAAAATGTTTGAGAGATTGTTATAAGGATAAACTGCTAATCTTGACCTTCCAAAAACATAAACAGATAAGAAATAAAGATTAAGATAGAATCTATGTTTACAGAAATTGACTTGAAGACTATTGAAGCTGTTGCTGATTCTTGTTTTTGTTTTTTTGTTTTGTTTTGTTTTGCTTTTTAGAGCTACCTGCAGCAAATGGAAATTCCCAGGCTAGAGGTCAAATCAGAGCTGCAGTTGCCAGCCTACACCACAGTCACAGCAACGCCAGACCTGAGCTGCATTTGTGACCCCCTGCACAGCTCATGGCAGCTTCAGATCCTTAACCCACTGAGCAAGGCCAGGGATTGAACCCACATCCCCATGGATACTAGTCTGGTTAGTAACCTGCCGAGCCACAAAGGGAACTCCCGGAAGTACTGGTTTTGCTTCCCTTCAAGTCTTGTTTAATTGTGGGGGTAGATTGTGTTGCTCAGTATTCCCACATTTGTAGAAATGATAACTGATTGACCCAAAAATTGTTCAAATATTTAACTCCAGAAGCAGGTGCCAACAAAGAAATGGAATCTGTTATAATTAAAGGAAAACACAGTGGGAACAATCCTGAGTAAATAGACAAGAGTTAAATAGTAATCCATACACAGTTTGCTTTTTTAAAAATTATTTATTTATTTATTTTTGGGTATACTCACAGCAAGTTCCTGTAATTTCCTGAAGTTCCTGTCGAGGGATCAAAACCAAGCCACAGCTGTGATTTATACCACAGCTTCAGCAATGCCAGATTCTTAACCCACTGCACCACAGTGGGAACTCCCACAGTTTGTTTTTAAATAACTTTTTTTTTTCTGGTGTTATTCACATTGCTAAGTGAAATCCTTAGACGGTCATACTTAGCACTACTTAGATATCCTACTTAGCACTACTGGAATTGTCAGATTATGCTCTAAGTAGAGAATATTAAATGTATTTGTAGTGAAATATTAACAACTATATATTAAAAAAAGCTAAAGAATGCTCATCTCATGTAGAAATTTCTGATAAACTCTTACTGTTGTTTCAAGTGTTACTCATTATATACATCTGTTTAAGATATTCAATAGGAAAATAAAGTGCCTGAACCCTTTAGAAACCTAAATTATTTGATTTTAGAGATAAACTAAAATCATTCCAGTACAGTAATTTGACTATTTTATATTCTGTAAACCATTACTTCTCCCTCATCTTTCCAACTATTAAAGATATCAGTTATATCACTTGATTGGAGAGACAGATAAAAGCATCAATGAAAAAATACTGCCTGCCATATCAGTAAATAACAGATGTTGGAACCATCAAGCCATCACAGTGCAACCACCCTGAAGGTGAGCCCTCAGGGAACTCAGGATAGAAACAGGATATCCACCACCTAGGGTGTACCTGATGGTGCACCCTGAGGAGACTCAGGATGCTGGGCCCAGATAACTAATTGCATATCGAAGGAATGATTCCAGTGAGCCAGACTCTTGCATCTTTCCACACACAGAAAAAGTGCTAAATTCATTAACTTGAGATACCTAGTTTTCTTTAATTAACATTAATCTTTTGATGTTCTGACTATAGACTACCTGATATTTGTTGCAAAAACTCCTATGTACTCTGGCTCCTCTCTTACCTCTTGGGAGTAGCCCCCTCATGCCTTTCTGAAAAGCTGCATCCTGGGCATAAATCCTCAGTTTTATCCACTGAATAAATTCTCAGCTTTTAGACTGTGCATTTTTTTTCAGTCGACACAAGCTAGAATCAAATCATCACTTACATGTGGATGTCAAAATTATGCTGACATGTTTTAAATACCTATTCCTAGAAAAAAAATAATCTGATAACAACCTTCTGATAATCTGTTCATTCTCAAAAGAAAGGCGTGGAATCTATCGATTAAGCAAAGCTAAGCTGTTAAAGTGTAACTGCACTGAAGGAGAACAATCTCTTAGGAGACAATTAGTAGTATCCTTCCTAGAAGGAAAAAAAAGAAATCGAGAGAGGATAATACTAGGGTTTAAACTGGGATTTGGCAGAATTTATAAAATAATAGTTTGGGATTGTGAGCCCAAGGAGGCTGATGTCTTGAAGCTAGATGGATAATCAAGCTGTTTATCTTGACAAGTCAGTGGTTCAGATACTTCATAGTCTTATCTTCCAGAAACAAATATAAACCTATTTAACTTGAACAAGCATGTGTGTGTGCGTGTATATATATATATATATATATACACACATACAGTAATCCTCAGTATTGTTTAGCATATGCACAGGAAAGGAGGCCTAGTTTCAGAATTCTTTTACAGAGAGAGGAAAAGCATATTGGTTTCAGTTTTCACAAGGCTTTCTTGAGAGATAAAAAATCACATGATTCTCTATTTTCCCTTTTACTTGTCAAATGCCAGACTAGAAGACTCTATAATCATGCGTATTATAATTCAATAGACAAGAACTCAAGATAAAATTTTTAAAAATCCAGATAATTTTGAACAGGATAAGGATAAATTAAGTAGAGAAAACAGATCATAGGGTTGCCACCTCCTCATTTCTCTTGGATGTACCAAAATACTGTATGAGGCAAATGTGAAACCGAAGTAAAATCTTTTTATTTTTTAGGGCCACATCTGCAGCATATGGAAGTTCCTGGACTAAGGATCGAATAGGAGCTACAACTGCAGGCCCATACCACAGCCACAGCAATGCAGGATCCAAGCGGCATCTGTGACCTTCACCACAGCTCATGGCAACATCCAGATCCTTAACCCACTGAACGAGGCCAGGGGTGAAACCTACATCCTCATGGATACTAGTTGTGTTCCTAACCTCCTAGGTCACAATAGGAACTCCCTATTTTATCTGTTTATTTTTCATTGTTTCTTCCTCATTTCCCTTGGATGTTCCAGAATACTGTAAGAGGCAAGTGTGAGAGTAAAGTAATATCTTGAGAGTTGAATCACAGTGCTTCTTTGCTGTTTAGAAAGAGAAGTTAGGAGTTCCCACTGTGGCTCAGAAGGTTAAGGATCTGGCATTGTCTCAACAGCAGCATGGGTTCAATCCCTGGCCCAGTGCAGTGGGTTAAGGATTCAACGTTACCACAGCTACAGCTGAGGTCCCAGCTGGGGCTCAGATCCAATCTTTTGCCCAGGAAATTCTATATGCCCTGAGTGTGACCAAAAAAAAAAAAAAAAAAAAAAAGGGAGAGAGAGAAACTAAAATTAGTAGGCTCTTATTTTTTTGTCTAGTCTGCCACTCTATGTCTTTTGATTGGATCATTTAGTCCATTGATATTTAAAGTAATTTTTGATAAATATGTATGCAATGCCATTTTAAACCTTGTTTTCCAGTTGATTCTTATAATAGTCTCCTGTGATACTTTATATTTCTGTGGAGTCAGTTGTAATTTCTCCTTTTACATTTCTAATTTTATTGATTTGGGCCCTTTCCATTTTTTAATAAATTTGGCTAAGATTTTATCAATTCTGTTGATCTTTTCAAGGAGCCAACTTTTGGTTTCATTGATCGTCTCTTCTTTTTTTGGTTTCTGTTTCATTTATTTCTATTCTGACCTCTATGATTTCTTTCCTTCTGCTAATTTTGGACTTTCTATATTATTCCTTCTCTAGTTGTTTTAGGTGTAAAGTTAGGTAGTTTATTTGAGCTTTTTCTTCTTTCTTGAGATAAGAGTAATATTACTATAAATTTCCCTCTCAGAATTGCTTTGCAGTGTCCCATAAGTTTCAGGTTGTTGTGTTTTCACTGTCACTTGTCTCTAATCCAGTTGATTAGATCATCATGTTTCTCTTTTGTTCCTTTCTTTTTTCTTTTTTCCTTTTTGTCTTTTTGCTTGGATGATTTCCTTTTATTTTATGCTTAGTTGAAGCAAATAGAGTGACTAATATAGATTCCTAAATAAGATGAGCTGATTTGTCTCTCTTTCTTGCTTTAAAGACACTGAAAAATGTATACAATGACATTTTATCGGTTTTCTAATTTAATGTATATATCAATCAGGAAAACATTTTAAATTTTCTAATCCAGTTGATGGTAGTCATTTTAAAAAAGAAATATAATTAGTATAAAAGTGTTGAATATATTGAATCCATGGTCTCCTGTTAAGATACATAATCATTAAAAAATTGTTATTCGGCTTAAGAATTTAGTGGGCAGGAAATTTCTATCTCTTTTCTACAATGATGAAAAATATAGATGTTAAGAATCCAATTTCCCCATTATTAATAAACTGGCAAATGGATTTCCTGCTATAGTGCTGGAGTAAGAGTCAAACTTCAGTGGATTTGGTCACTGTTGAGACGCCTGGCACAATGGGTTAAAGGATCCAGTGTTGCCTCAGCTGGGGCTGGGATTCAGTCCCTGGCCCAGGGAACTTCCATAGGCCATAGGTACAGCCATTAAAAAATTAAATAAATGAAAAGATTGGCATATATAGAAAGACAATTAAATATTACATAAAATGTTCTTAAACATCTTTTATTTTACTAGTCTATTTTTATATAGCAATAGTGCATAAAATAGTGCTAACTAGACTGCTGGCAAATCTGCAGTGAATTCTAAAAAGAGTATTGTTATAGACAAATGAAAGGCCTAACTCTTGAAACAATTTTGAATTTCGTTTCTAATGATCCAAACTTTTCCTACAAAGTTATTTTCAAATGAAGTTAACAATAATCCATATTGGCAATTAATCACCAGTCCTCAATCTTTAGTACATTCTAAAGTTACAACTTTATTCATCTACTTTTCTTTACAGTGTAGGAAGAAGATATTAAAGAAATATAAGCCATGATATTTGGGTGGAGAAACTAAGAAGCAGGTTGTATTACTTGCTATTTATTTAAGCTAAGTGGCAGAAAACCCAGCAAAACTGTCATAGACAGAAGCAAACATGGCTCACAGCCAAAAAATTCAGGAGTAGCTGGAATAAGGCTTCATTTTATTCTGACAAACAAACATACTCAGGTGGACTTTCTTCCTTGTTTTAAGTTTTGGGCATCACTTTCTATTGCTTAATTCTGTTTCAGAAAAGTTTTTAGCTTGTGTTTCACAGGTAATTATAGCAGTCCTGGCCTCCCACCATCCCAACTTCAAATTGCAATGACCGAAAAAAGTCTACTAAATTCAATGAAAACAGCCCAAATATAGCATATTTTGAATAGGATGATATAAAGAATCTGCATACAAATGAAAATGAAACTTCTTTTTGAAATTCTATGAAAAATTCATGACAATTTTTCCTACTTTTAAACTGATCAAATTTTGTCCAACTCCAAATTTTTTTGCAAAAAGGGGGCTACATATTTTGTTCTCATAAGATGATAGTTGTGTGCATTTATATTATGAAATGCATGAATACTATTTGTCAAACTTTTGGAATTCTTTATTCATTAGTAATTTCCTATGGAATTTATATCCTAATCTCTCCATTTCAGATAATTATAGTGATATAAATTAGCATGGAAATTGTTCTTAGGGTATTGGGAAGCATTACAGGGAATTAAGACAGCTTTTGGGAAATCAAAAAAGTGGAGTTAAAAACAAAAAATGCAAAGTAGGAAAGAATCTAAATTTAAAAATTGCCCACTTTTCTGTTTATCCACGAAGCTATGTTTTGCCCCTGATAACTTCTTTTCATAATGCCTAGGGCTGCTCAAATGTGAGGAGGATTTTTGCCATGACATCAGCTCCTTGCGGAAAATGAAACCAGTCTACTAATTTTATATTATGCAATTATACCATTTTAATATATTTAGAAAAGAGAATTTTAACCAATGCAAATAATAACCATTTGCAAAGACCTATATTATTTGATTTTGTATCCCAATAGAGCATAAAGGAAAAGTGCTCTGTATGAGGTAGAGAGTGGTACAAACAAAAAAACAAACAAAAACAATATAATTAGAGGAGTGAAATACCATAATATTCATAGGTTAGGCAATCAAGAGGAGCGAATTATATATTTACCTCTGCAGGAAAAAAAAACTGGCTGCCTAAGAACTCTTTACTACCATAATTCCTGGAGTTGACAATTTTTGTCTCTGCTTATTTTTCCTTACTAGTCTCAGAAAAAGTTTTTCAACTTTTTCTAGCTAACTAGATTTTAACATCATCAGTTTTCTCTGTTTTCATTGTTTTCTGCATTTTTTTTTTTTTTTGGCCACACCTCAAGCAGGTGGAAGTTCCTAGGCCAGGTATCAAATCCGAACCACAGCAGTGACTTGAACTGCTGCAGTGACAATGCTGAATCCTTTAACCCATCGTGCCACAAAAGAACTCCAATTTCTGCATTTATTTATCTTCATTATTTGTAGTCTTCTGATTAATCTAGTTTTAGTTTTCTCTTCCTTTTTTTTCTAGTTTCTTAAATTGGAAGCTTAAATTATGATTGTAGATCTTTCTTTGGTTAAGATAAATATTTAATGATATAAATTTCCCTCCCATCATTGCTTCAGATGCATCTCATGAATTTATTTAAATGGAAATTTTTGTTTGGTTGTTTTTTGTTGTTTGTTTTCATTCTCATTAAGTTCAAATACACCTTAAAACTTCACTTTTGACACACGGGTCATATAGAAGTATTTTTTTTTTTTGGCCTTTTTGCATTTTAGGGCTACACCTGCAGCCTATGGAGGTTCCCAGGCTAGGGGTCGAATCAGAGTTACAGCTGCAGGTCTACGCCACATCCACAGCAGTGCAATATCTGAGCCCCGTCTGTGAACTACACCACAGCTCCTGGAAACGCCAGATCCCTAACCTACTGAGTGAGGCCAGACTTCACTCTAATTTCCTTGAATTTCAATAAAAAGTGGTTTTCTAATGATGTGAGGGCTATATAGAATTGTTTTTTCCTTGAGGAGTATGGATCTTCTGTCTTCAGAAAGGGGAAGAGAGGTTTTACAGTGGGCACTAAACTTGGACTTCTTGCTACACAGATAACATGCATTAAGAAGGATTATCTTCTTTCCATTTTTGCTTCTCAATTAGATTATTAGATTATTCAAAACCTTTCAGATTTTGAAATTCAACTAATGAAGAGACAAGTGATTCTCCATCTGCATGGAAGTGATTTTAAGTGCTTACTTTGCCAAAAAGGACATATAGAAATGGATTTTCAAAGAGAATGTTGTAGAAAGTGAATTGTATTTGAAGAGAGCTTTCTATATTCCACTTCCACTGACATATAATTGTCTAAACAACTATAAGAGTCTTCCTGTCTCATTCAGAGTTAAAATGTACTCTAATATTTTCTCTTGTAATCAAAGCATTTTTTAGTCCAAATGTCACAGAGAAAAGTTAACTTGATTACTTTTTTGGTGGCATGTCACATAATTAAATCTGTTGCAGTCAGCCAGGGAGAGTGACGATGCTGATGCTGTTAAGTTCGGAAGTGATAGTCTTGAAGAATGTAGAGTCATAAACAGTCTGGGTTCCAGATAGTGGAGTCTGAGTTGGACCTTTATTAAAAAGAAGAAAATTGAAATAGTGCAAGAACATGCATTTTTTCTAACAAATTTGAGTGAAATTACCATATTTAAGTAACTGTTTCTTATATGAATCATATGCAAATAAATATCACTATCCTGAATTTTTTAAAAAGTCTCTTATCATCCCGAAGTGCCTTTCTTCCATAATTAAAGGTAGCAGCTGAATTACACAGGTGTTCCTTCATGCAAGACGTTTTTTAAGTCATGAATCAAAATGCTGATGGCCTTAGTGACTTCCCCCACCCCCAGTATTTTTAAAGTGCTGACTCTTGAGAAGGAGTACTTTGCTACTCAGCAATGGGATAGAGTTTTTAATGAATAACTTATACAGCATTCTCCACGTTTCAATTACATTTGGAGTAGCTGATGCAAAAACTCATTATTGACTCAGGATTCCTGAGTTTTAAAGCAGTTTGCAAGGTATTTTTAAATAATGTTTAAATTGTACCTCTTTGATGTCACTACAATTATTTTCAAAGTGCCCATATTTTACCTGCATTTCTGCTTTAATTTCTCTCCTTGCATTTCCAGACAGCTGTTCCTTCCTCTTTCAATTACTCTTGTTTCATAAGCACCACTAATGAGCCAGCAAGAAGTCTATTGAATCCCCCCAAGCAGTAACAAATGTGAAGACAGAATTTTAAAACTTGCTTTTATTCGTACACCATGTAAATTCCAAATCCAAAATTAAATACACACACACACACACACACACACACAGATTCTTAAAACTGATTATCTCCTTTTTTTCTCTAGTTCATGAAAGCAATGCTTGCTTTCCCTGCATCTGTGTAAACATATGCTATTTTGGTAAAGATTAAAAAATATACAAATTTACATTAAATACTTTAAAAAGGTTCGTGTGTAAATAGACACTTCCCACTGATGAATGTAAAAAGTGAGCAGTTGACCACAGTGTTATTCATATAGGTCCAGATATACACAACAAAACAATATATTTTAACTTTTTGAAATTCTGTGGTTAAATTCCATTCATGTGGGTTTTCAAGTGTCCTTAATTTCTAAGAGCTCTTATTGTATGTATATATTATCCATTTTTTGTCATTTTAATTGGTCTGGAAGATCTATTTTATCATTTCATAGGGAATCCCTTTAGGATCACCTTTATCCCAGTCCCAAGATCTTCCAACTTCCACACAAATTGTTCCTTTTTGATTTCCAGCTACTCAAAACATGTTTAGATTTGATTGCTGATATTTGAACACTGTATCCTATTTCTGACTCATCAACATCTTTGGAATTGCCTTTCAATAATGGGTACTTTCATATGTACACATAGTGGCTTAAAGGGAAGAAGAAGGGATCAAGATACTCATAACATGATAGACTATTTTCCGTGGCCATTGATATTGGCTATTTTCAACCTTTAAATAGGTAATCATAAATACGTTAATGGCAAATTGTAGTATAAATTCAGAAATATAAGAAAAGGAGAGATAGAAACAAAACCAAAGTAAGACAAAGGGAAATTGGTGAACAATGATTAAGAGACACTGGTGCCAAAATGTAAAGTTCTTGGAAATCATCTTTCTTCTTTTTTTTAAAAAAGAAGAGGCTGGATGAACTGAAATTCATGGAGTGTCCTTGGATTCATTTAGGGAACTAAGGCTGCAGGGTGATCAGACTCCCTCCAGTTCTGGAAAGACTTCCATATGGAGGGTCATAGCTGAAATGTGCCCACCTGAATCTGAAACTGCCGCAACCAACAACTGATAGGGACACTTGGATGGTAATTTTGATGAGCTGCTGGAAGCTGAGCATGGACGTGCATCATAATGGGGACTGCAGTCTTAGAGGACTCCAAACACTTTCAATGAATTTAGGTCCAGAAGCCTTAGTAGATTCTTACAGTGAAGATCCCAGAAAAATGCACTGAAGCTTCTGGCAGGGGGAGTGGAAGAGTCATCAATGTGAAATATTTTCAAAACCTTCCCTATAGCACAGGGCTCTGCTCCTGGGGGAAATATTCTGGAAGCCTTATCTTAGCTGAGGGAAAGTATATCTCCTCCAATTTCTTCTAGCCTCACTGCTTTACCTATGGGAGAAGAAGGCGTCAACAGGAGTTAAAAGAAGTCAAGTTTTCATAAAAATAGATTGACAATACAACAGCCAAAGAATGGAGTGGGAGACAAAGGGGGGAGAAAAATATATATCACTGGAGTAATACTTGTGAAGGTTAACATCCCGCAGATGCATGGCCATTAAAAGATGGAGGTTTTGGAGTTCTCTGGTGGCTCAGTAGTTAAGGATTCTGCGTTGTCACTATTATGGCTCAGCTTCCATTCTTAGCCTGGGAGCTGACGTAGGTTTCATTATAAGATAATAGAATATTTCCCTTTATCTTCATCCCAGCATTCACCAACAAGGTTACTATAAAATAACAGTGGATTAATAAGAAAAAACTACCAGATGCATGCTATCTCGGAGAAAGAGTACTTAAGAAAACTGAAATTAGAGATTTTTCTTTTTTAATGCACACCAGAGGAATGTGAAGCCTTTGGATCCTGCAGTCACAGCACATTAAATATTCCTAAACAGATTTACAAAAGTCTTCACAACAAAAGCCTATTTACCTCAGTTCCTAGTACCTAATACATGTTCCTTTTTCAACAGAAAACAGAAGGCCATGAAAAAAGGCAAGATGAAACACAACCCAAAAAGACAAAGTAATCATAATAATCAGATTTATACATGACACAGATGTTGACTCATCAGACCGGACATTTAAAATACCTGTAATGAATATGTTAAGGGCTCTAATAAAAAAAAAGTCAACAACAGGCAAGATGAGATGAGTAATACTGACAAACTGTGATTTCCTATCAGTCTGGAGGTACTGGCTTTTCTTTATCCACCATGGAACCTGCCATTTGCATGATGTGTGATTTCCAGCCATCTGGCCACATATACCCTTTCTCTGTTCATGCCTAACTACCTGGCTGCTGGAACAGTTTAATTGTGGCCAGGTGATGTTTATGGTCTGTGGGAGACATGAAGTTTCTCTATAGATTGCTTTTATTATATTGACTACTTTCAATTTTTTCTTACATTCTTTCAAATGTTCCTTCCTATCTCAGACACTATAATCAGTTATTTATTATCTTGGCTTAAAATGTTATTTGCAATTAAAATTCAAGATCCTCTTGAAAGTGATTATGTGACCAGGTGACAATCTCCTAAGAAGTGCATATACTCTAAACAAAGAAGTACACTAGTTCCATTCCCAACAAAATTTTGAGATTGAGAAGCTGATAAGATCTGAAATGACCAGGAGTGCTTCATTGGTGAATGTGGCAACACCACTGAAAACACAAAGTGGACTGAGGATCCACACAATTGACATGTCTGCTGGACTCTAAGTTCTATGGAAAAGCACCAATTTATAGTTGTGAAAGTGCTGCTGAAACTTGGACCCTCCAAGGTTGCAGAATAGAAATGCAGGGACAGATAATTAGGTGAAGGAGAAAAAAATAGCTTCACTGCATTTCCAGGCAAAGGAGGCCACAGCAGGCTAATGCCTTAAAGACTCTCTCCCATTGGGAGAGATTGGGAGGCAGTTTTATAGTTTGGAGTGGAAAAATAGGGCCTTAATTAGGATCAGGGTAGATGACAGATTCCATTGTTTTTCAAAGCTGGTGTTTAGGTGGTCCCAGGATTTGATGAGATGATCCTTCTTTTGGAAAGAAGAATGCTTCATCAACATCTTTGATTTATTGGGTGTTTCAGTTCTGTGGAAGAACTCAAAGATATTGTTATGTATATTCCTGGAGGAGGAACCAGGACCCTGCCCCAAGGCTGCACTATTGTCTCTTGACTGCTCCTCCCAGGTCTCTGCATCCTCTCCCTTCCCTGATTAGTAACTGTTTGAACCTACTTTTTGGAACTCAGGGAAGGTCGTGGAGGCTGAAGCCCATTCCCAAAAAACAAGAAATGGGTGACACAGAAAAGCTTGTGTTTTCAGGAGCCCCACAGGGCCCTGCTCGGTTTCAGAAGCTCTAATGTTATGTCTAGGTCATGTATATTATCCAGCTCCAGGAAGAGTACAAATCGTGTCATAATTTAATTCTCTTCACCTCCACCTCCCACACAAATGTTTCATCAAACTCTGAAAGTGTTGACAAGATTTTAAAATACTACTTTTTTTTTTAAGCTTCTCTTACTTCAGTTACATCCAGAAAAAAAAAAATGAGTTCAATAAAAAGCTGTGCTGAAAACTAATTTAATTTGAGGGGGTTGATGTGTAAGGGAAAAATTCCAGGGGAAGCAGCAGGGCTTGTTAACCAGCTAGGGCTTTTGTAGTAACAGTCTCTGGCAGTCTTAGTCTTCTCATATACAAATGAGGCAGTTATTACAATTAGATGATCATAGGTGGATTTGAAAGAACTGACTCTAATATTTTGATTCTTTGCTTGTCTCTCTTTCTTCCTTCCTTCCTTCCTTTCTTTCTTTCTTTCTTTTTCTTTCTTTTTAGGGCCACACCCATGGCATATGCAAGTTCCCAGGATAGGGGACAAATTGGAGCTGCAGCTGTCTGCCTTTGCCACAGCCACAGCAACACCAGATCCAAGCAACATCTGCAGCCTACACCACAGCTCACAGCAATGCTGGATCCTTTAGCACACTGAGCAAGGCCAGGGATTGAACCTGCATCATCATGGATACTAATGGGATTCTTAACTCCCTGAGCCACAATGGGAACTCCTGATTCTTTAATTTTCTGTTTTCTGAGCAAGGCACAGATTTAAAATGGAAAAAAAAAAAAAATATATATATATATATATGCGTGTATATATGGGTTAATATGATTTGTCTTGCCTTTGTATGCATAATAATTTATATTATAACATAAAAGCCCAGGAAGTAAGTGTATAGTGATAGGTATGGAGTAGGATAGCTATACTATCCTAATAAGGTACCACAGATAGAGACGGAAATCTAGGGAACTTTGGGAGACCACTGTAAGTTAGTAATTTCTCAAGAGGACCATCAAAACAATGAGACAGTCTTGCTTGACTAGTGGAGACGTGAGATATGCCTCAGGTCAACTGAGTGGGCGTTGGGGTGAGGCCTATATTCAGGTTCAGACCAAGGGTAGGAGTTTAAGGACCACCCTCCCGCTTTGATTTGAATAAACTCCATGACAGTCCTAGTTTGACCGTAGGGGGTCATATACCCTCTTACTAGATACCAAGTAGGAGCTACTACTCTAAGAAAGAGTAAGAAGTGTTCTTTTCCCACCCTTGCTCCCCTTGGATTTTAAAACTGTAGGCCACCTGATCCTCCGGGCAGAGCCTCCTTGCCTGCCCCCTTGCATCTCTTACAAGTGTCCTATCTTTATAAATCTATTTCTTGCCCATCAGTTTGACTCTCTCTGAATTCCTTCTGCGAAGAGGCACAAAGAACTGGAACCTCAGTAAATCCAGACACTGGGTGAGTGATTCTAATTTAGAAACCGGGTTCAAGTCCCAATCTGGGTTCTGGCTAGGTTCAAGCCGTAAGTGCCGTCAGTTTCAATAGGGAAATTAATCAGTGTATAGAACAAAGGGCGGATTTCTACATTTGAATAAAAGCTTATGTTACAGACTGCAGCTTAATTTTACTGTCCCTCCAGGTATTTTTTATATTTCCAGAATTGGTAAATAATTCTGAAAGGGGCACAGCTTGCAACGGGCACCCTAGAACCCAGAAGATAAAGCAGTATAAGATCTTAAGAACATCAGATATGTCAATGGTTGAAAGTGCTCTCAAGGGAGGGAGAATGAGAGGCAGGCAGAGCATGTGTGAAGATTATGAAGCTTCATTTCAGAGAGTGATTTATGCTAAGCAGAGTTATTTTCAGTAATGAGCTTTTATATTCAATTATATTCATTTTAAATATAGAGATTAGCTAAAGCACATTTATGTTGGCTTACTGCAAGCTCTTTAAATCCCCTAAACCTATCTAACACCACTCTTCTCCTTAGACACAAAAACTCAGCATCTGCCCCTACTAAGAAATCACATACCCAGCATCCTAACTCTTTGAATTCAATCCTTTTACTTGTAGATATATTCTATTTAAATTATACAAAAAAGTAATAATACTAATAGGTTTTGCCACGTTCTTCACTATTTTGCTTTTCTCCCAAAACAGTGTATAGTTTCTATTGCTCTATACCTTCACCTATACCAGAATGTTTCTCAGTATATTGGATAATAATAAAAAGAGGTAGCTCTATTTATTTTGCAGTTTGATTGTTAAAATTGTAGATGAATGCTTTTATATGGAATCGACCATTCCAGTTTAAGAGACTGAATTTTTTTTGTGTATAAAAACAACCCACATTTTAATGCGTTGCTTGCTTTTTATCTATTGATTGCGAGGCCCACTGTATAAATAGAACTGCATTCTTTATTATTTGTATGTGTCACAAACACACACCTCAAAGTAGAGGCTTTTCCCCCTTTTCTTCCCCACCTTTTTCTATACTTTGAAGTGTGGATTAAAATCAAACATACTGATAATCACTTCATATACAGATTTGACTCTGTCCTAATTAAGGTATTTGTCTCCATTTTCTTATCATAAAGAAAAAAATTGTTTATATAAAGTATAGTTTTTTTTTAATTTAGGAGTTTTATCCAAATGAATTCATTTTCCAAGTGTTGTGAGTTTGAGATTTCTTTTTCGCAGATAACCCTTCACAGCACCATTTTCTTACACTTTTTTTTTTTTTAAGAGTACTGTGCTGGATGACTGGCACAAGAGTGCTGTGCTGGATGACTGGCACAAGAGTGCTGTGCTGGATGACCGGCACAAGAGTACTGTGCTGGATGACTGGCACAAGAGTACTGTGCTGGATGACTGGCACAAGAGTGCTGTACTGGATGACTGGCACAAGAGTGCTGTGCTGGATGACCGGCACCTATCAATATCCAAACATGCCTGGGATTCTCCTTAAATTATTTGTTCTCACTGCACTGAAAACTCATTTAATTGGTTAATTGGTTAATTGGAGAGCAGCTAAGGCAAATTCTCTGTACTATGTCCCTTCAAAGTATTCCTGCTAACTTGGACAGTGTGGTCCTCCATATAAAATTTAGAATAGCCTCATTAGTCTCCATCAATAATAGTTATAATAATAACGTTACATATTTTAATAATACTATTATTATATTTAATAATATATAATTATTACTATTATAAATACTTTTGAATATTTTAAACCATAGATTAACATGGGAACTTTACAGAGTTAAATACTCTCTTCTCATATATAAGTACCAATATTGCTCTATTTATGTTTTATTTAAAAAAAAAACCTGAGCATTTTTGTAAGATTTAATCCTGGATAGCTTTGTGAGAGTTTAATAGCTATCAATTAAAAAATACTTTCTAATTTTTATCTCTGGATGTATAAAATTCATAATTTATTTTGTTTCTATGCTTATATATCTAAATATCATTAATCTGTTTTCTTATTACTTCTAACTGCCTTTATTTTTTTTTCTTAATGGATTTTATTTCAATTATAGGTGTACATAAATCATCACAAGTCAATTTTACAGATTTTGTATCCCAAACCCTCAGTGCATCCCCCCAACCCCCAGATTGTCTTATTTGAAAAACCAAGGTTTTCCAAAGTCTGTGAGTCATTGTTCTGCAAAGGGGTTCATTGTGTCTTTTTAGTTTCCACATGTAAGCGGTAGCATTGGGTGTTGCTGTCTAACTGTCTGACTGGTTTCACTTTGCATGATAATTTCTAAGTCCATCCATGTTGCTATAAATGTTGGTAACTTGTTCCTTTTAATGGCTGAGTAACATTCCATTGTGTGTATGTACCATATCTTCCCTATCCACTCCTCTGTCGATGGCATTTAGGTTGTTTCCATGACCTGGCTATTGCATAGAGTGCTGCAATGAACACTGGAGTACATGTGTCTTTTCGAGTCATGGTTTCTGCTGGATAGATGCCCAGGAGTGGGATTGCTGGATCAAATGGTAATTCTATTTTGAGTTTTCTGAGGAATCTCCATACTGCTTTCCATAGTGGCTGCACCAATTTGCATTCCCACCAACAGTGTAATAGGGTTCCTTTTTCTCCACACCCTCTCCAGCACTTATTGTTTGTAGACATTTTGATGATGGCCTTTCTGGCCGGTGTAAGGTGGTACCTCAGAGTGGTTTTGATTTGCATTTCTCTAATGAGGAGCGATGTTGAACATCTTTTCATGTGTTTATTTGCCATCTGCATGTCTTCTTTGGAGAACTGTCTGCCTAGATCCTCTGCCCATTTTTGGATGGGGTTGTTTGTTTCTTTGGTGTTGAGCTGTAGGAGCTGTTTGTAAATTTTGAGATTAATCCCTTGTCAGTTGAATCATTTGCAAATATTTTCTCCCATTCTGTGGGTTGTCTTTTCATTTTGTTTAGGGTTTCCTTAGCTGTGCAGAAACTTTGAAGTTTAATTAAGTCCCATTTGTTTATTTTTCTTTTTATTGTCCTTACTCTGACACATGGATCTGAGAAGATGTTGCTATCATTTATGTCAGAGAGCGTGTGGCCTATGTTTTCCTCTAAGAGTTTTATAGTATCTGGTCTTATATCTAGATCTTTAATCCATTTTGAGTTTATTTTTGTGCATGGTGTTAGGAAGTGTTCTAGTTTCATTTTTTTTATATGTAGCTGTCCAGTTTTCCCAGCACCATTTATTGAAGAGGCTGTCTTTTGTCCAATGTATATTCTTGCCTCCTTTGTCATAGATTAGTTGACTACAGATGTGTGGATTTAATTCTGGGCTTTCTATCCTGTTCCACTGATCTATATTTCTGTCTTTGTGCCAGTACCATATGTATTTGATGACTGTAGCTTTGTAGTATAGCCTGAAGTCAGGGAGCCTGATTCCTCCAGCTCCATTTTTCTTTTTCAGGATGTCTTTGGCTATTCTGGGTTTTTTGTGTTTCCAGAGAAACTTTAAACTATTTTGTTCTAGTTCTTTGAAAAAGGTCATTGGTAATTTGATAGGGATTGCATTGAATGTGTAGATTGCCTTGGGTAGTATAGTCATTTCGATAATATTGACTCTTCCAATCCAAGAGCATGGTATGTCTTTCCACTTGTTTAAGTCATCCTTGATTTCTTTCATCAGCGCCTTATAACTTTCAGAGTACAGGTCTTTTGTCTCTTTAGGCAGGTTTATTCCTAAGTATTTGATTCTTTTTGATGCAATGGTAAATGGGATTGCTTCTCTAATTTCTCTTCCTGATCTTTCATTGTTGGTATATAGAAATGCAGTTGATTTCTGTGTATTAATTTTGTATCCTGCAACTTTGCCAAATTCATTGATGAGCTCTAACAGTTTTCTGGTAGAGTCTTTAGGATTCTTTAGGTATAGTATCATGTCATCTGCAGAAAGTGATAGTTTTACTTCTTCTTTCCCAATTAGGATTCCTTTTATTTCTTTTTCTTCTCTGATTGCTGTAGCTAGGACTTCCAGCACTATGCTGAATAGTAGTGGCGAGAGTGGACATCCCTGTCTTGTTCCTGATCTCAGCGGGAATTCTTTCAGCTTTTCACCATTGAGAATGATGTGAGCTCTGGGTTTGTCATAGATGGCCTTGATTATGTTGAGGTAGGTTCCCCCTATGCCCACTTTCTGAAGGGTTTTTATCAGAAATGGGTGTTGGATTTTGTCAAAGACTTTTTCTGCATCTATGGAGAGGATCATATGGTTTTTATTCTTCAGTTTGTTAACGTGGTGTATCACACTGATTGATTTGTGGATATTGAAGAATCCTTGCATCCCTGGGATAAATCCCACTTGATCGTGGTGTACAATCCTTTTAATGTATTGTTGGCTTCGGTTGGCTAGTATTTTGTTGAGAATTTTTGCATCTATGTTCATCAGTGAGATTGGCCTGTAATTTTCTTTTTTTGTGGTATCTTTGGTTTTGGTATCAGGGTGATGGTTGCCTCATAGAATGAGTTGGGCAGTGTCCCTTCTACTGCAATTTTTTGGAATAGTTTCAGAAGGATAGGCGTTAGCTCTTCTCTAAATGTTTGATAGAATTCACCTGTGAAACCATCTGGTCCTGGACTTTTGTTTGTTGGAAGTTTTTTAATCACAGTTTCAATTTCAGAGCTTGTGATTGGTCTATTCATATTTTCTATTTCATCTCAGTTTAGTCTTGGGAGATTGTACTTTTCTAAGAATTTGTCCA
>PVHT021183520.1:3653495-3697327 GCA_004024745.2 Catagonus wagneri | reverse complement strand
TCTGGCACCCCTATAATACGGATGTTGGTGCGTTTAACATTATCCCAGAGTTCTCTGAGACTCTGCTCATTTCCTTTCAATCTTTTATCTCTTTTCTCTTCTGCATTAGTGATTTCCACTAATCTGTCCTCCACCTCACTGATTCGTTCTTCTGCCTCCTGTATTCTATTGTTGGCTGCTTCTAATGAATTTTTTATTTCAGTGATTGTATTTTGCATCTCTTCTTGTTTAATTTTTAGAACTTGTATTTCTCTGCTCAGTGTTTCCTGTAAATGATCAATCTTTGCCTCCAGTTTATTTCCAATGCCTTGCATCATCTTCAGCATGAACAGTCTAAAGTCTCTTTCTGGGAGGCTGATAATCTCCTCATCACTGAGCTGTTTTTCTGGGTTTTTCTCTTTCTCCCTTATCTGGATTAGAGTTTTCTGTCTTTTCATTTTTATAGGTTTTTGGTGTAGTGACCTTTGTGTCAACAATAGAGTTGTGGCCTCTCTTGGATCAGGTGTTTGCCTCCCCTGTGGTTAAAGTTGGTATGGAGGGGGCTTGCTGTAGGCTTCCTGATGGGAGGGATTGATACCTGCTCACTGGTAGGTGGGGTTGATTCCTCTCCCTCTGATGGATGGGGCTTTGTCTCTGGAGGAGATTAGAGGCTGGCTGTGTGCCTGAGGGGTCTTTAGGCAGCCTCTTTACTGATGGGTGGGGCTGAGATCTCACCTGAATTGTTGTTTGGCCTGGGGCTTCTCAGAGCTGATGGGAAGGACAAGATTTTCCCAGAAATGGCCACCTCCAAAGAAATGCAGGCTGATGAATGTTCCCGAGAGCTTCACCTCCAATGCCCTTCCCCCATAACTAGCCACAGTCACCCCTGTTTTCCCAGGAGATCCTCCTGGAATTGCAGTCAGGTTTCACCTGGATTCCTATGGAGACTGCTTTGCCCTGGGACCCGGTGCATGTGAAAGTCTGTGTGTGCCTTTCAAGAATGGGTTCTCTGTTTCCCCCAGTCCTGTGGAGCTCCTGTACACAAGCCCCACTGGCCTTCAGTGCCAGATGCTCCGGGGGCTCTTTCTTCCTGTGCCCGATCCCCAGGCGTGGGGATTTAACGTTAGGCTCAGAACCCTCAGTCCTGTAGCTGAGTGTCTGTGATGCAGTTACTTTCCAGTCTGTGGGGTTTCCCACCCGGGAGTATGGGATTGCTTCTATTGCATAATCGCCCCTCCTACATCTTGATGTGATCTCCGCTGTGTCTTCTGGAGCAGAGTATCTTTTTTGGAAGTTTACAGACCATTTGGTTGAAGGTTGTTCGGCATTTGGTTGCAGTTTTGCTGTTTTTTGGGAGAGAAGTTGACCTCCAGTCCTTCTATTCTGCTATGTTAATCCCACGATATACTTCTGAAGCAACGTCCCAGAACAGCACCCTACAGTGTGCAGTGGATGGCAGGAAAGGCATTGCCCCAGTCTTCGCTCCCCTAACTGACTGTCTTTAGATTATTTTAATTTTTCCTTTGCAGGCAATGAAATCTTTAATTATGTTAGACAAGTTTTTTTTTCCTGCCCAAAAACCACCAGTATCATAAATAGAATCAATGATAGCTGTTAATATATTTTATTTTAATTTAAATAAATATTTATACTATTTTACTGCTCAGGATGATATCTCTTTTATCTTTTTTCTTTTTTAATACATATTATCTTAATAAGGTCATTGCCTTCTATGCCGTTTTCTATCATGTATGTATATCTAATTCTATCAACTTATTTCGTTGATTTGAATTGTTGATCTAAAACAAATAGACTGTCATTTATTTCTCCAGCAAAGATGGATTTACTCAGGATTAGCAGAAAATTTCAATTATGTGTCTACAACCACAGTGAGCCATGCATAAGTTCCCACACTGCAAGGGAAAAAGAATGTCTTTATAGAGGGGAAATGAAAGTTGGGGGCAGGCTATAATAAATGAAGAGTCCTTGGCTTTTTATTGTCTGATTTCTTGCGAGAGAAGAAGATGGTTATTTCTTTCTCCTTTAGGACTCTGCTATTGTTGAAAGGCTATCTGCTCTCCCAAATATTTAATTAAGGCTTACGTTTATTAGTTTTTTACATTTCCCCCCTTTTAATCAAGATCTTTCTCTGAAAGCACTGCTGTTCCGGAATCAAGTTTCGCTGTTTTGGTGGCTTTTTGTTTATCAGACACAGGAGAGACTTTTCCTGGGGGTAGTGTTTCATATTGGAGGGAAAGTACAGAATGGAAACATATTGAAGTCATATGCAAGTTACAAAAAGGGATGGGGAGAGAGTTCTCAGCTACTTTCAATCTAAAATCCATATGTTATCAAGATCATGGACATTAGACATGATCTAAAGTTTATATCAGCAAAGATCTGGAGAAGAAACAGCAATAGGTCCAGTCTGGATATCTTGTGAAAGCAGTCTCTTCAGATGTCTTCTATTTCAATTTCAGGAAAGCTTTAGTTTTTGGGTCACCAGATGATGTCCACGTCTAGTCAGAATTTGGTGCTTGCTTTAGGCATGTCATGTGAATGCCAGAGTCCATTGCTTGGATTTTGGTGACACAAGACTTTGATAGCATTACTTAATAGGGGACTTTCCAGAGAAGTTAAAGAGAGTTCTGCTGGACATGTCTTTTGCATCAGAAAAAAACAAACAAAGAAAAAACTCCAGTTTACAGGGATGAGGCCTAAGGTCTTCATCTTCCAAAGATACATTGTGAAAAAAAATTGGTCTAGCAAAACATGCTTATTGTACAATAGAAATAATTAGGTCTTTGCAATATTGGAGTATCTCTCCTTTTATCAGTTGTAGGTCAAAAGAGGCAGGAGCTATGGGCCTTGGGAATACCATGACTGTCTCAAATGGTGAGAGTTTCTAAGTTGAAAAAGGGGCAAATCTGAAATTTAGAAGGACTAACAGCAATGCTTTCAGCGGGGGTATTTGGAGGGCTTCAACATATTTTGCCAGTTGAGTCTTGATAATGACATTAGTGCATTTGACTAAAGCAGAGGATTAAGGGTGGCAGGCACAGTGGAAGTGTTATAAAATTGATAAACAGCTCAGACTTGTTGAAGTACCTGACCAGTAAACTAGGCTGCTTGATCATTAAGTTCATGCGCTGTTCCTCAGGTCAAGATAATCTTTTCCAAAAGGACTTTACCCATAGAAGAGGATAGCCAGTCTGCAAAAGAAGCCTTCAGTACAGTGTGAAAACATACATATAGTAACTAAAACATACCTATATCTGTTAGATAAGTGAAGTTGTATGAAATTCATTTGCCAGAACTTGAATGATCTGTTAGGCAGATTAAAATATCCAGGAAAGATACAAAAGGGTTCCCTGGGTTGTACTTCAGATAAGTAGAAAAAAAATGAAGTAGGTATTTTAGGGGCCTTGTTAACATTCCCTCACTAATATTAACTCATGAATGCTGCTTTTTTTTCTGTAGAGCAATATTTTAGTGAATGTACATTGATGAGGAGTGGATATTTTAGTCTCTGGTGGGAGTGGTATGCAATTTGATCCAAACCAGGGTTCTCTTTATCAAACAATAATTGTTGACTTTCCAATATTGTTTTTCCTTTACTAAGGCCAAATGTTAAGCTTTGCCAGCTAATTTTTCATTATCTTTTGGGAAAATATCACGTTAGAAAATAGCAGAAGTTTGGCAAATCAGATAAGGGGTCAAACAAGAGGTTTGGCCAGAGGAAAACAAAGACCCAGAAGACTGCCCATTTATAAATGATTTAAACTTCCCAAAGGTGTGACTTTCTCTGAGCTCACACATGTGTCTGTATACATATATTCTATTTTTCTAGTAAACACCTTATTTTCCTCTGTATCTTCCATTTCTTTGTCAGTTTTTTTCCCACAAAGTAGAAGAGAACTGTGGCCCAGACTCTAGCCACTGGCTCTAGTGGTCACTGCTTAGAATTTGGTGCTCTCACTTGCCACAGCCAGGGTTTAATCCACAGTCAGGAAAGTGACACCTCATTTCAAGCTGCTGTGCCCCCCCGTCTCCAGGACATCACCTTCAAACTCCATTGTCAGTGAGAAAACCAATGAGTTTAGTGGGCCCAATTGTGGATGCTCCATGGGTTTGCTCGCCAGTGCCAGAGTTGTCAGAGGTGTTCTCTGGTTTCTGTATGGACCACAAAATGTTGACCTAAAATACACTGACATATTTATTTCTCCAGTAAAGATGGTTTTAATAAGGACCAACGGAGAATTGCACTTTGGGATCTGCAAACATGGAGACCCATGTGCCAGTTCCTGCACATCAAGGGAAAAGACCAATTTTGTAGGGGTGGAAAGGAAGTTGGGAGGACTCTTGTAAACAAAGAGACCATTGCTTTTTATTGGCTGAGTCTTTGCCAGGGAAGAAAACAACACTTTTTTCTTCCTATTGAGCTCTACTCTTGTCATGGGATCTAAAGGTTCTTCTTTCTGTCCTCCAGATGCTATTTAATTGAGGGTTTTTAATTAATTTTTTACAGCTTGTTTTTTTTAGGGCCACATGTGAGGCATTTGGAAGTTCCCGGCATACGGGTCAAATCAGAGCTATAGCTGGCAACCTACACCACAGCAACAGCAACGCCAGATCTGAGCTGCATCTGCGAACTGCACCACAGCTCACAGCCACGCCAAATCCTTAACCCAGTGAACAAGGCCAGGGATCGAACCTGCATCCTCATGGATACTAGTCAGGTTTATTACCACTAAAGCACAAAGGGAACTCCTTTTTCATTTTTAAAGGTCTGTTGAAGTATAGGCATTTACAATGTTGTGATAATTTCTGCTGTACAACAAAGTTATTCAATTGTACATGGCAACACATCCATACTTTTTCAGATTCTTTTCCCATAGAGATTATCAGAGAATATTGGATAGATTTCCCTGTGCTATTCAGCAGATCCCTGTTGGCCAGTTATTCCATATACAACAGTGTGCATATGCCAGTCCCCAACCACCAGTCTTCCTTCTTACCTATCCTCTTTGGTGATCATAAATTTGTTTCCACATCTGTGAGTCTGTTTCTGTTCTGCAAATAAATTCATTTGTATCCTTTTTCTAGATTCCACATATAAGTGATAGTCATGTTATGTTTGTCTCTCAGTGTCTGACTTACTTTTTATGGCTGAGCACTATTCCACTGAATATGTGTACCGCATCTTTTTTATTTACACTTCTCCTTTGACTTAGTTTGACTTTCATGTATTTTTTTGTTCCTTTCCTAACGTGATCATTGACTGCTTGCTGTTTGTTTTACCTTATATTTTATTGTTGATCCTTAAATTAAGATGCCACTTTAAAAATCTAAATTTATCCATTGTTTTCACTCAATTTCCAAACAATTCAAGGGCTTTAGAATGTTTAATATCCCTCATCTTTCTCATAGATTTCATCTACTATCCTCTAATCACATTTAGTCTTTTCTGTTTTGTTTTGTTCTGTCATGAATAAACACATAATTAAAAGTAAACCTTTACACTTTTCTATGTTAACTCTTTCTTTGTGCATTTCAGACTTCTTTTTTTGTGGTTATCTTGCTCCTAAATAAAGTTTTAGAATATTCTTTACTAATGGATTACTAGTGGTAAATTCTCAATTTGTTATTGAATAATAATAAAATATGTATTTGTGCTGTTAAGTTAGCCTCTTGGTGCTCATTTGCCAGTCACTCACTTTTTCCTCCTCCTTAGTTTTTTCTAGATTTTCAATTTTCAATGCTGATATGCTTAGATGGGAGTTTCTGTTTTTGTTTGTGTGTGGATATTCACTGGACTTCTTGAATTTCAGGTTTGATATATTTTATTATTTCTGGTGCATTCAAAATATTCAAAACTAACCTCAGGCCAGTGTGACATTCTTTCAGTTTAAATGTCAGTTGTTTTAGAGCATTTCATTCTACCCTACGTGTTTCTTAAACTCTCTACCTATTGTGTAGTTAGTTTGTGATTGTATTACTCAATTCTCTTTATCAATTTGTTCTTTATTGTCTCTGTTTAATGCTGTTTGATTTTTTCATTGTCTTTAAATTTACTGACTTCTGTTTTTAATTCTAGAAAATCTATTAATAAGTTCATTTTAATATGCTTGCCCAGTTTTGATGATTTCTTGTTTCTTGAACACATGTTTAACCTGATACATTTGTTCTCTTCAAATATGTGCAATGTAATTAGTTTTTCAAAATTTGCAGTTTTTGAAGATTAAAGTCTGAAGTTTATTTATTTATTACTTATTTATGTCTCAATTATGATAGCAAGTTTATATGCGTGTTTATAAGTGTATATATACATAAACTACAAAATACATATGTAAAACATAAGTATATATCATCTATTTATATGAGGTTTGATTTATTTAACCAGTGCTCATGTTGAAGAATCTGTTTTAAGATTTTCTCCGTAGATAATAATTTATATTGTCTCCTGCAGAAAGCCCAAAGTCTACCAAGCTCAGCACACTTTAAATTAACTTATGGACCTAAAATTTTACTGATTATTCAAGTGTTGTAAATTGAAATACCAAATCCAGATGAGGGAATAGCTGTGTTTTGAATTCCAGGGACTGATTTCAATACATTTTCCACTTGACTTGTAGGACACAAAGAAAGTTCCTTGACTGCCTTATTTGCCATTGGGGACTTTTTTCTTAACTTACTCTTTTGTAGAGGGAAGAGCTTTTAGGTGCAGTGGATGAGACACTTTTCGTTTTAAAGAATAATACCTCAGATAGTGTCAGATAATAAATAATTTAATTATTATCTAAATACATGATGAAATGCATAACTGCATGAGTAAATCAGAAAGATGAAGTAAGAAGGAAATGAGGGAGATGAGAAGAAAGGGAGAGAGAGAATGAGAAGAAATAACACATGACTAGATAAATTTCAGAGAACAAGATGCTTAAAATGTGAGAAAAAAATGACTCCTAAGAACTAACTTTGAGGAAATGACTTAAAACTAACTGATTTAAGGTATTCTTAGTAAGGTCATCCAAAAAAATCAAATATCTTCAGATGTTGTTTATCATGCAAAAGGTACAGTACTGTGACTTCATTCCAAGGATAATCCAGGAGGGAAGAGTTCCCTATTTATTTCTGTATAGACATAGAAGGTCAGCTGATAACAAACTTCAGTGTTAAACGGAAATATTGAACTTTCTAAGAAATATGGGCAATTACAAATTACCTATCTGTACATGATTTGTTGATGGACATTCCTCACATGTAATATTTTTATGAACCTCACAAAAGGCAGCCTGAATCACTATTTTCATGTTAGGCATTTAAAACATGTATTTATTTCATCATTTATATTATAAAAAGTATCATGTGGGATTTCACTTAAAATTTTAACCTAAAATAAAGTGGAATACAACTTCTAGTTAAAAAAAAAAACCTGCAAATACATATTATATTTAGGGATGATATATAGACTCTGTACTCACATATTCAGTCCTCAAGTTATCCACGTAAAAATTTGGATTACCTCACGTCTGCTTTTGTGTACATAAGCAGTTTAACTCTATGCAAAAATTCTTTCATATCAACAGATTTCTCCCAGATTTTTATTGGACATGCATATAAGAAACAGCTACATGAAGCATAACGTTTTATATTATGAAAGACCCACTTGGAAGACATAGTCAAATACGCTTCTCAATGTTTTACAGTGATACACACAGTAAATTTATTGTTTAAAAACCAGGGAAATTCATACTTCTCTTGAAAACATTTAATATTTTTTTCATTATATACTGACACTGTAATATTTGCCTTTCAAACAGGAAGCTTAATGTTCAATTTAATCAATACACAGCACAAATACCTATAATTGTGTTAGTGTAAGCAGTATGAACGTCCTAAAATCTAGGATACAACTGAGACCACTAGTACAGGAGTTGAAGAAATGTCAGTTGTTCAGGACTTTTGGATCATACCTTGTTTCAAATGGACCAGAAAGGCTTCAATCATTCGGTCAAACATACTGAATTTTCAGGTAAGCTTTAAAGGGACATAATACTTGTAACTATTAAAAAAAATTAAAAGGAATTCCCTGGTGTCCTAGTGGTTAAGGATCTGGCATTGTCACTGCTGTGGCTCATATTTGATCTCTGGTCTAGGAAATTTTCATGCCACAAGTGCAGCCAAAAAATTAAAAACCATTTTTTAAATTAAAATTTTAAAATAACAATTAGAAAAATCACAACTATTGATGACTGATTTTTCACCCTGTCCATTATTTTAACTTTGTATTCTCTGTTAAGAGTTTCTTCACCAACTAGTCCCTATTATTATAAATCATTATCTCAAATACTCTGTGGTAGTATGTGCAGAGATATAATTAAAGATCAAGGTCCTAAGAAAAAAATTCATTGAATGCTCTAATTATAGAAGTGAAAAACATTCACTCAATGTTCTGTAACAACAAATGTGGGGGGGGAGATGAATATATGCATTTGTATAACTGATCCACTTTGTTGTAAACATGACACTAAAACAATATTTTAAATTAGCTATACCCCAATAAAATTTTAAAGTTTAAAAAAAATAAAAAATAAATGACAACCAATGGTAAATGGGGGATTGTTCTGATTGTTTCGTTTATGTAGCTGTATGCAGGGTCAGAATAGGTGATGAAATACCCAGGGAAATATTATTTAAATCCAGTCATGATAGTTATGTTCAGAAAATGAAGAGATAGACTAAAGCAAACCAAGGGATAATACACTCAACTGTATTGCAAACTAAGGGCATATATGCTATTGCAAACAGTAAGGGAAGCATAAATGTATAAAAGCAAGGCTCCCTTTTGCAAGAATTGTCTCTGTAACAAGATTTAGTTGGTCATATACATGTATATATGTAGATAATGTAATAATTAAATCATAAATCTGTCTTAAAACTAAATAGTATTTAGACAGAACTAAAGTAGAAAAAATTGCAAGGAGATTGAAAATGGAAATAAGAGAGAAAAAAATTACATGGTGTAGCCTAAAGATAGAGAGCACACTAGTCTGGCTTGCATATAGTTTAAATTGAATGCTGGGGGAGGAGGGTAAGGTGGAAAAGTAGTCTGAAGCCACAATTTCAAGACCTTTGATTTTCATAAGAATGTACCTGAAATACGTCTTACCTTCCAGTAATTGTTTTAGTGATTAAGATAAAACATACTAATAGAAGAAAACTAGGAGAAACCCAAAGGAACATGTATAGATACTATTTCTTTGGGCACATTACACATAGAACATAAGTCATGCATCCTGTTCTGGTCTTGGCACGGGTCTTTTCATTACGTGTGTATGGGCCCACACGGGGTGCATGCGCGTGAACACACCCACACATAGTAAGGAGAAAGGGTGATGATGCCTTGGCATATAATTTCATTATCTGTTTTGGCAAGGGAGCTTGACATTGACATGTTTTCAACACAACTTTATTATTTGTGAATCATTCGCGTGTCTCACCATGTTTGATCGTTACCGTGACTCAGTGACTTAAACACATGGGGTGATTATACTCACTTTTTAGAGGAGGCCTATGTGATGTGGTGTCGTGCACAGAGCTGGCGATTTGTAAACGCAAGGCTAGTTGAGTTTATGAAATCTACTTTTTGTTTATTTTTCCTATTTCCTATTCTCTTTAAGATTCTGAAGTGAATCATGAAAAATTCTGTTTCCAAAAACAAATAAAACTCAAAACTGCTATGAAAATAATAGCAGAGCCAAAGTGATATAAAGAACAGCAATACGTACTGCCATTTATATACTGCTTTCTATTTCTCAAAGCACACCACACATTAAAGATCTTAAAATTGTTAAACTGTGGGTTGCACAGATTTGTTACCATAAACTTACCCAGTTCTCTGTTTTGACAAGACAGTTAACCTTGACTCAAGTCCCTGATGATAGTTTTGCCCTTTGTGATGAAGCAGGCTTCACGATATCTCACTATCAACTTATGTTGACACATCATGGACACATGTGAATATAATATGGAAATAAAAGCAAAGAAAGGACACATATTTTTGCTCTAAAGGCAGCATTTTGACAAAGTAACAAATTTATTTCCATGATGAGTGATTAACTTTGTGGCGTAAATATGGACATGTTTAAATGTTTATGGTTAACAGTAAGTGAAGCATAAATGTATAAAAGCCTGACTTCGGACAAAGAAAAATCCATAGGGTTACTAAATGTGGAAGCTGCTAAGAATGGGGATGGTATATATAATAAAGTAATGCTTCCAACAAAATAAAATAATAACAATGATAATAATTACTCTTAGTAGCACCATTAATGCTATAAGTATTTATTATTACTTATTTTCATTATTTATTAAGAATTTTTTCCATTATTTATTGGAACTTTGCTATGCAGTTTTCATAAATTGTTTAATTCCAAAGAGTTTGGATTTAAAAAATTTTTTAAAGTAGTATTTGACAAAAGAATTACTTGAGGAGTTTAAATCTTTGATCCACGTGGAATTAATTTTATTATAAAGGATGAAGTGTGGATCCGACTTTTCTTTTTTCTTATATCTAGTCAATTGTCCCAACACTATTTCTTGAGATACCCACTTTTTTTTTCTAATTTGAGGTAGTACCCTCATCAAATACACAATTCATGTGTCTATTTACATCCAAACTTTAAGTAAAAATTAAAAAGAGAAAAAGAAAAAGACATAATTTAAAACAATGTGTTTCCATTACTTATTTTTAGTTATCCTTAGGTGGAAGAGATTAGGGTAGGACTTGAAGAAGTTCTAGGTTGGGCCAGGTGACCCAAAGTTTCTTCTACTCCTCAAACATCTCATCCAACCTTACTTTATAGATGAGGAAACAGGGTCAGAGTGGTCTTAGCCACATAACATCCACAGTGACTTTTTGTTTAATTTCTTTGTTTGTTTTTGTTTTGTTTTGCTTTTTAGGGCCATACCCATGGCATACGGAGGTTCCCAGCCTAGGAGTCGCATTGGAGCTACAGCTGCTGGCCTACACCACAGCCACAGCAACACGGGATCCAAGCCGCTTCTGCGACGTACACCACAGCTCAGGGCAATGCTGGATCCTAAACCCACGGAGCAAGGCCAAGGATAAACGCACAACCTCATGGTTCCTAGTGGGATTCATTTCTATTGTGCCATGACAGGAACTCCCAAAGTACTTTTTTAAGTACTTTTTAAAGTACACAATAAAGAGAAAATAAATTTGACAGTTGCAAAATACCTAAAAATTTTCATCTTGTATTATCCTGATGGTGTTTAACTAAATGTGGACAGAGCACCTGAAGCAGACTTGCCCAGAAAATGATGGTTGTAATGGTGCAGTGTCTGTCTCTCTCCTTTTGGGTGATCCTGATAAATTTATGGATTGCACTAGAAAAAAGGGTCCATGAATCATCCCCCCAGAAATGCCAAGGGTGCTGATTTTGATCTTAACAAGTGTCTGCATTATCAGATCATTCTTTTCTCTACAATCTCAATTTCTTTCCTTCCCTCAGGCGATTCCAATCACTATAAAATTCTTTCAGTTTCTGGAACACAGCAACCTAACCTTTCAGTATTTATTCTTCTAATTGGAATATTTCCCCTCCTCATTTAACTTTTAAATAAAATTTTAATTGTGTAGCTATATAAAATCATATAGTTGTAAGACAGATGCACTATATCTACATAAAGGTAAAGTGGATATTTCAAAAAATGACTAGGTTAAGATTTATAGCACCACAAGCACATTAGAAATCTACTAGTGGCTCTCTTTGATTTCATCCTATGTCCCTTCTCTGAGAGATAACCATTGTTTTGGCATTCGTGATAACATCTCATGCAGTTTCTTAAATACTGTATTGAAAAGTGCAAAGCAAAAAGGTTATACAGGTACAGAAAGGTTGTAGGTTTACTGGTTGTTTACCCTCACGGTCACATGACTGACAGGGAGCTGAGGCTCATTCCACCGCTCAGCATCATGAGAGAGGATCATACTGCTTATCACCAGCTCAGGAAAAGATCAGATTTCAAAGTATGCTCTCTAATGCATGCATATGACTTTCACACTGTCATAAAATCAAAAACTTTACTTATTTATTTTATTTTATTTAGGGCTGCACCCGTGGCATATGGACGTTCCCAGGCTAGGGGTCAAATGGGAGCTACAGCTGCTGTCCTACACCATGGCCACAGCAATGAGGAATCCAAGCCACATCTGCAACTTACACCACAGCTCATAGCAATGCTGGATCCTTAACCCACTGAGTGAGGCCAGGGATCAAACCTGAATCCTCATGGATCCTAGTCAGGTTTGTTAACCACTGGTCCATGAAGGAAACTCACTCAAAAACTTTAAGTTAATACATCATAAGTCAGGGACCATCTGCATTCTGCTGCATTGGTTTATGGGTCTATTTTTATGCTAGTACCATATTGTTTTAACTACTATAGCTCTATGGTATAGTTAAAAATCAGAAAGTGTAAGGCATCACATTTTGATCTTTCTCAGGACTGCTTTGGCTATATAGGGACTTCTGTGGTTCCAAGCAAATGTTAGGATTTTTTTCAATTTCTAGAAAAATTCCATTGGGATTTTGATAGAGACTGCATTCACTCTATAGTTGCCTTTAGGCAGTGTGGACATTTTAACAATTCTTTTGATCTAGTTTCATGGTTATCTTTCCATTTGTTTGTTTCTTTTTCAATTTCTTTTACCAAAGTCTTGTAGTTTTCAGGGAACAGATCTTTCACTTCCTTCGTTAAATTTATTCCTAGATGCTTTATTGTGTTGATGTTAAAGTGAATGGGATAGTTTTCTTTATTTCTTTTTTAGACATCTTTTAGTGTATAGAAACACAGACTTTATATAAATTTATATCATCTGCCAATAATGATAGTATTACTTCTTTTCCAATTTAGATTCCCTTTATTTCTATCTTGCCTTATTACTTGAGCTAGGACTTTCATTACTATGTTAAATAAGAGTTGTAAGAGTGGGCACCCTTGTCTTATCCCTGACCCTGGAGGAAAAGTTTTCAGTTTCACCACTGAGTGTATTAACTATTTGTGGTATATGGGTTTTATAACTTTGAGGTATGCTCCCCTTTTAAGTGATTTTTTTTAAGGACATGAAAAGATACTGTATTGTCAAATGCTTTGTTTGCATCTATAGAGATGATTACATAATTGTTTGTCTTTCATTTTATTGATAGTATGTATCACATTTATTTATTTGCATATGTTGAAGGAAATTTGCATCCTGGAGATAAATCCTGCTTGATCATGTTGTCTAAATTAATATGTTGTTGAGTTCGGTTGCTGGTATTTTATTCGGAAATTATACATATATATCAGGAATATTAGTCAATTTTTTTTCTTGTAAAATCCTTATCTGCCTGGTATCAAAGTAACACTGACCTCCCAAAGTGAGTTTGGCAGTGAGAAAGATTGTTCATTCTTCTTTACGTTTTTTTTGGTAGAGTTCATCAGTGCAATCATCTGATCCTGGGCTTTCCTGTTTTGGGAGATTTTTGATTACTGAGAGCAATCTATTTACTCATTATTGGTATAGTCAGATTTTGTATCTTTTCATGTTTTTCTGTGGCATATGGAATTTCCTGGGCCAAGGATTGAACCTATGGCACAGCAATGACAGCAGCTGACCCCCAACAGCTAGGGCACTGGGGAATATGATCCAGTCTTGGTATATTGTATGTTTCTAGGAATTTTTAATTTTTTCCAGATTATCCAGTTTGTTGGCATATAATTGCTCATAGCAGTCTCTTATGATCCTACACATTTTTGTAGTATCATTTGTAATATCTCCTTTTTCATTTCTGATTTGAGTCTTCCCTCTTTTTTTTTCCTTTGTTAGTATAACTAAAAGTTTGTGAATTTTGTTTATTGTTTTGCAAAACTACCTCTTAGTTTCATTTCTTTTTCTACTGCTTTTTCTGGTCATTACATTTTTATTTTTTAAACTTTGTTCCTTCCCTCTTGCTGCATATTTTGATAATTTGGGGCTTTAAATTGTTCCTTGAGGTGTAAAATTATTTTTTTAAAGATCGTTCCATTTTCCTAAAATATTTGTGCATTATTATAAATTTCCCTTACAGAACTGCTTTTTCAGTATCCCATAGGTTTTGGTATATTGTTTCCCTTTTCATTTGTTTTGAGATTTTTTTTTGATTATCCTAGTGATTTCAACTTTGATACATTAGTTGTTCAAGGAATGTTTTGCTTTAATTTCTAGCTTCTCGTAAAATTTCTTATTTTCTCTTATTGTCAATTTCTAGTTTCATAAAATTGTGGTCAGAAAAATACTTGGTATGACTTCAATCTTCTTAAACTTGTTGATAATTATTTTTCAGCCTATCATATGATCTATCCTAGAAAAAAATTCCTTGTGAACTTGAGAAGAATGTATATGCTTCTGCTTTTGTATATCTGTTAGGTCCATTTTGCCTAAGCATTTTGGTGCAAATCCAATATTTCCTTGCTGATTTTCTGTGTGAATGATATGTCTATTTCTGAACATGAGTACTGAAGGCCCCTACTTACTGTAATGTTGTCTATTTACCTTCTCAGATCGAATAGTGCTTGCTTAACATATTGAGGTGCTTCAATGTTGGGTACGTATATATTCATAATTGTTATATACTCTTGATGAATTGACCCTTTTTATCATTATACAATGAACTTCTTTGTGTATTTGTCTATTTTGTCCTATAAATATATAACTACTTTGCTTTCTTTTGGTTCCTACTTGCATAGAATACCTTTTTACCATTCTTTTGCTTTGTGCCTATATGTTCTTATATCTAAGGTGAATAATTTACAGGTAGATCTTGGCTTTTTTTAGTTCGCACAACCATCCCATGGCTTTCTGTGAATTAAATCCATTTAAATTTAGAGCAATTACTGTTATGTAAAGACATTATTCAGATTATTAATTTATTTTCAGCTGAATTGTGTTTCCTCTGTTTCTGCCTACCCTTGTAAATTGGTAATTTTCTATGATGATATGCTCTGTTCCCCTTTTCTTTATCTTCTCGGGATTTACTCTAGGTTTTTGCTTTGTGTTTGCCATGAATTTACATAAAGCATCTTATAAATAAAAAAAATTAAGCTAAGGAGCTTAGCTTTTATGTATTTATGTATTTATGTATTTATTTATTTATTTATTTATTTATTTATTGTCTGCACTCATAGCATGTGAAAGTTCCCAGGCCAGGGATCGAATCTGTGCCACAGTGATGAAAACACCTGATCCTGAACCCACTAAGCCATTACAGGGTTAAGAACTCTGATAACAACTTCACTTTGATTACATAGAAAAGCTCCACCTTTGTGCTCCCCCTTTATATTTTGAGGCTTCAATTTACCTCTTTTTATATTGTTTATTAAGAAATTATAGTAGCTAACATTATTTTTATTCTGATTTTCTTTACCCTTTGTAATATGGTTTCATGGTTGACATTATCTTATTACAGAATTACAGTTTTCAAAATATAATTGTATATTTATCTGTACCAGTGTGTTTTACACTTTCATATTTTCATACCAGTAATTAACTTTTCTTTTAATTTCAGTTTGAAGAGCTCCTTTCAGTATGTTTTGCGAGACATGTCTTGAGGTGATGAAATCCTTCAGCTTTTGTGTGGCTGGGAAAGTCTTTATTTTCCCTTAATATCTGAAGGACAGCTTTGCCAGATATAGTATTCTCAGCTGGCAATTTTTAATTTCAACATTTTGAATATATTGTTATATTTTCTATGATAGAGTTTCTGATGAGAAATCGATGATAACCTCATGAGGGTTCCTTTGTAGGTTACAGTCTTTTTAGCTCTAGCAGCTTTTAGGTTTCTCTTTCTTTATCTTTTATTTTTGACCTTTTTATTATAATGTATCTTGAACAAGATCTTTTTGTATTGAGATAATAGAGTGATCTATTAATTTCATCAGCTTGAATATCCAAGTCTCTCTCCTGATTTGGGAAGTTTTCAGCTTTCATTTCTTTAAATAAACTTCCCTTTCCTTTGTTCCTCTTTTCTCCTTCTGGAAACAAAGTAAATCTAACGTGTATTTGGATGGAGTTCCACAGATCTTTTGGCCTTATTAATTTTTTCTGTTTTATCTTCAGACTGGGTTATTTCAAAATTCCTGTCCTCTAGCTTACTTATTTGCTTTTCCATTTTATCTACTGCTCTGCTATAGATGTTGCTATTGCATTTTCATTTCATTCATTGAATTCCCCAGCTCCAGAGTTTCCATTTGGTTATTTTTTATGATTTCCATCTCTTTGTCAAAATTTTCACTTTGTTCCTATACTGTTTTCCTGATTTACTTTAATCATCTTGTCTGGTTTCTAATAGCTTGTTTTTTTTTTTTTTTTTTTTTTTTTTTTTTTTTTTTTTTTTTTTTTTTTTTTTTTTTTTTTTTTTTTTTTTTTTTTTTTTTTTTTTTTTTTTTTTTTTTTTTTTTTTTTTTTTTTTTTTTTTTTTTTTTTTTTTTTTTGTCTTTTGTTTTTTGTTTTTTGCTTTTACTTTTGCTTTCCTGAAGGTGGAGCTACAGCTCAAGTTTGCAATTTTTTCCTTGCACACTAGCCGTAGCCTGTTTTATGTGAGGACTCTCATTTTTCCAGAGTTTATTCTCACTTCTGCACTCAGGAACTTATGCATAGAGCTGGCTGCAGAGTAAGGGAACGTGTGATTTTACCACTCAATATGTTTCAGGAGAAAATGCACCCAGTGCAGGTGGGATCCTCCAGGGAGTTTCTCCTAGAGGTCTGTGGGCAGACTTCCTGCTAAAGGCCTAAGTAGACTCAGGAGGAACTACATGCCTTCATTACCCTTTGATGTGCTTATCTTCCCCTTCAATATCTCCTTCCTCCCCTTCAATATCTCCTTCCTCCTTCCAAGTAATGAAAGTCCCATCTCAGTACTCTGGTAAAGTGAGACAGGTTTCTCCAGAAGCAGTCCACACAGATGGGGTAGCCAGGCACTCACTGCTCTCCCTTTCCCAACAGGAGAGATCACCGCCTACTAGGTCAGCCTCTTTTAGCACTGTCCCGGGAGTTTCAGCACTGGTAAAGTTCCTCTTACCATATTCAGTATGTCTGTGGATGATGGGGAGTGAGCCAATCTAGTGGAATTTCATGGTGCAAATTTTAGAGTGGGAAATTTCCCTCTAGTGACCTTATACGACAGTAAAACTGAAAGAATAAATTGGTTCCATAATAAGTAGAAAGACTAAGATCCATGAAGAAATGAAGTAATAAAAAATAAACCCACAAATCTATGGACAATTAATCTTCAACAAAGGAGACAAGAGTATACAATGGCGAAAAGACAGTTGCTTCAGCAAGTGGTGCTGGGAAAGTTGGACAGATGTATGTAAACTAATCAAACACCATACACAAAAATAAATTCAAAATGGCCTAAAGGCTTAAATATAAGACACCACAAAACTCCTAGAAGAGAACATAGGCAAAATATTCTCTGACATAAACTGTACAAAAGTTTTCTTAGGTCAATCTCCCAAGGCAATAGAAATAAAAGCAAAAATAAATGGGACCTAATTAAACTTACAAGTTTTGCACAGCAAAGGAAATCAAAAACAAAAAGAGAAGATAATATTTTCAAATTATGTGACTGACAAGGGCTTTATTTACAAAGTATACACATAGTTCATACAATTCAATGAAACAAAAACAAACAAACAACCCAATGGAAAAATGGGCAGAAGACTTAAATAGACATTTCCCCAAAGAAGATTTACAGATGACTAATAGGCATATAACAAAGATGCTTAGTGTGGCTAATTGTTAGATAAATGTAAGTCAAACTGTAGTGAGGTACCACATCATACTAGTCAGAATGGTCATGATTAAAAAAATCTATAAGTAATAAGGGAGTACTCTTACGCTGTTGATGGGAATATAAATTGGTGCAGACAATATAGAAAACTCTATGGATTTTCCTTACAAAACTAAATATAAAAATATCATTTGATCCGGCAGTCCCACTCCAATTATATCCAGACCAGACCATAATTCAAATAGATACATGCACCCCTGTGTCATTGCAGAACTATTTACAATAGCCAAGATATGGAAACAACCTCAACATCCATTGACAGATGAATGAATAAAGAAAATATTGTGTATATATATAAAATGGAATATTACTTAACCACAAAAACAATGAAATACTGCCATTTGCAGCGACATGAATGGGCCAAGAGATTATCATACTAAGCAAAGTCAAGTCAGAAAGAGAAAGACAAATACCGTATGATATCATTTACATATGGAATCTAAAATAAGACAAAAGTCAACAAATCTATGAGAGAGAAACAGACTCTGGAATATAGAGAACAGACTTGTGGTTGTCAAGGTGGAAGTTGGATAGAGGAGTGAAGGACTGAGAGTTTAGGATTAGCAGAGGCAAACTGTTATATATAGGATGGATAAACAACAAGTTACTACTGTGTAGCGTAGGGAACATCATTCAGTATCATGTGATAAACTCTAATGGAAAAGAATATGGAAAAATATGTATGTATACTGTATCACAACAAAATATGTTGTGTATACAAACACGACATTGTAAATCAACTATACTTTCCTAAAACTAAAAAAAAAAGAAATGGAGGAGTGCATAATGTTGACAAACAAAAATAATCCAGGGCATCAAAAGTTACATGCTTATAAAGCTAGGAATATAATTTAAAGAAAAAATATAGCAAGAACACTGGGTGGGAAGAAAATGTAGAAGGGTAAAATGCTGTTACTCAAAGAAGACATACTTTATACTTTCTGCCTATATTTTCCTGTAGGAGTTTTATAGTGTCTGGCCTTAAGTTAAGGTCTTCAGTGCCCCCTCCCCACCCCCCGCCACCTGCCCATGGCATTCAGAAGTTCTGGGGCCAGGTATCCAACCTGCACCACTGCAGTGACAAAGGTGGATCTTTTTTCTGCTAAGCTACCAGGAACCTCCTACTTTATATTTTGTTTTAAGGATAAATTATATAGTAAACAATAAGTGGGTCAAGTTGATTAAATGGCCAAGACAGACCAGGAAAGAGAAAAAGAGAAACGACAAAAAATACCATCAGAGGAGTCCTGCTTCAACACAGGCACCTAGGTTTAAAGTCAGAAAGTGTACGTAGCACATGAGGTACAACACAACATGGTACTAATATCCAAAGAGTTTAATGTGATATGTGGTGAAGGGAGAAGTTTTTTGGACAGTGATCATTTTCAGATGGGTGAAAATACAGTGATGATAGGAGATGGGACCATCCATCTGGTTTGAAGCAGTAAGTGAAGGGAAACACTAAACTCAGATAGTGATATTATGGTGGAGAATAGACTCCAGTTTTGGTAGGGAGCTGAAGTATAGTGAAGGGGTTAGTGGAATTTCAGTCATGAAATCTGTGAAACCACAAATATTTATGTCTGAAGGTATTAAAGGAATTCCTGCAGCTATATGCATTAAAGTTTTTAATTACTCAGGACAGAGGAGCAGTTCAGCTTGCGTATGTGTGATTCCACATTTAAAGCTACGTCAGGTGCAAGGGCTGAAAGTCATACATTCCTATGTTTTCATAACTCATATAAATACAGTGTAGATCTATAGAAATTTAGATCCAACTGGCACTGGAGAAAATAAGTATATCATAAGATAAACAGAATTACTTAGATATAAATTATATTTTATATGTACAAAGCAATATTCTATCATAATTTGAGTTAATCTGAGAGATAACAGTCATGATAAAACTGATACCTTTCTCTCTAGGTTTTATGGAAATTATAATGATGTAGAAGCATGGACTAAATCATAATGCACAGTTTCTGTCTTCCAAAATAATTTTCTCTCTCTTTGATTACTATCAGGTCATTTGTGAAACGGTATTTTTTCCATCTTTCAATTTAGTAAAAGTTAACATTATTTTTTTACAAATCCTGAATTCAAAACAAATGTTGTTTGTGGAGGAAGCCTCAACGTTAAATTATGCCTACTTTTGGAGTTCACTATGTACATAATCTTTGTGCAAAATAATTTAAAGATGGCCCTGTGTTATTCTTTCCATTTCTACTTTCTCCATAATCAGATGGTAATGCATTTTACTAAATCTGAGCTATAGCAAAAAAAAATATGAGTTCTTAAAAGCACAAAAATAATGTTCTTTCCAAACTTATTTCACTGACTACTAAAATAAAGCCTAATCATTTTACCAAGTTTTATTTTGAAATTTTGTATAGAAAATGCCAATTTTCTGCCATGCATAGTGATCTGTACTCAGTTCAGTTTTAAACGAAATTTGAAAAAAAACAGCTCAGTACATTGTTCAATTTAATGTCTTACGTACAAACACAGTGTAGCTTCTAAATTCTTTTAAGCAAATAAGTGTGGAAAAAAATAGTTACAGCTCATTTGTCTTTGATTTTATGCCAATCGTAAAAAATTTTTTGTGTGTGGAGAATGCTGTGTCACTCTCCAAGTGAAGAAATAATCGAAGGCCTGAAAAAATAAACTATATTGCCTTCATTTAAAAAAAATAGAGTATCACTGAAAATCAGGAGTGTGGAATGATATTTCTGGCTCTTTTAATATTAGGCCAAGAATTGTGAGTAAATGGCTCCATCTTAGTGTTTTTAATAATATCTATTTGGATGACATATTGTTAAACATAAAAGGATTATAATACTACTTGGAGAGTTTCCATGCCAAGTGCAAAATGGAAGGTAGGTAGGAGGAGACTGAGATTGTATTGGATATCCATTGAAGTGATACAGTACATCATGTTTCCCTTATTTGGAGAACTTAGAAAAGGCAGATTTTGGAGTGATAAATAAGAATTAGAAGCATTCATGAAAGAACCCTTTCTAAATAATTCTTTTGCTGTGCCAAAGGTTAGCACAGCAAAGAACATTTAGAAAGAGCTCTCTCATGAATACTTCTAATTTTGTTCTTAAACTTAAAAGACTTTGCACAGCAAAAGAAACCACAAACAAAATGAAAAGACAACACAGAGAATGGTATAAAATATTTGCAAATGATACGATCTACAAGGGCTTAATCACCAAAATGTACAAACAGCTCATGAAGCTCAATATCAAAAAAAAAAAAAATCCAATCAAAAAATGGTCAGAAGAACTAAATAAACATTTCTCCAAAGAAAACATACAGATGGCCAAATATCACACGAAAATATGCCTTATTTTAGAAAGTAACCTCAACAACTGTGGTAACAGTGGACTTGAATAACACTATAGATTAAATGAACCTTGACTTGAATAATACTATAGACTAAATGAACCTGACAGACATATATGGAACATTCCAACCAGCAGCCACAGAATACACATTTTTCTCTAGTGCATGTAGGACATTTTTCAGAATAAATCACGTATTAGGCCACAAAGGGAAGATAAACAAATCTGAGAAGACTGAAATCACATGAAGTATTGTTTCTGACCTTAACAGTATTAAACTAAAAATTAATAAAGAAGGATAACTGGAAAATTCACAAATATGCCGAAATATATTAGCATATTCATGAACAACCCATGGGTCGAAGAAATCAAAAGGAGGGTTAAAAAGCATCTTGAGTCAATTGAAAACAGAAATAAAACATATCAAGACTTGAAGAATACAACAACCATGAGTTCCAAAAGGGAACTTTGTTATAAACGCATACATACATTAAGAATAAAGAAAGATCTCAAATAAAATATCTAATTTAAAGTTCCTGAAACTAGAAACTAGAAGAAGAAGCAGCTAAAGCCAAGGTTAGCAGAAGGAAGCAGATAAATATTAGATCAGATATAAATAAAATGGAGATTAGAAAGACAATAGAAAATAAAACTTTAAAATTGAGTTGGCTTTTTTGAAAATATAAACATAATTGAGAAACTTGTAGCTAGAATAACCAATAAAAATAAGAGAAGACTGAAATAAAATTATTAGTAAAAGAGGTCACATTATATCTGATACCACAGAAATATAAAGAATCATAAGAGACTCCTAGTAAAATGTTGACAGTCATTTGACATTCCATTTAAAAGGTAACTGGCTATACAGCCAAAATTAGCAGAGTATTGTAAATCAATTATATTTAGAAAAAAAGTTAATTGGATTGGGAGTTCCCTGGTTGCTCAGTGGGTTAAGGACCTGCTGTTGTCACTGCTGTAGCTCAGGTCACTGCTGTGGCACAGATTTGATCCCTGGCCTGGGAACTTCGGCATGCCACACGTGCTGCCAAAAAATATGTTAACTTGGCTGCGCATTTATATAGCATAAAATTAGTCATTTTCCTTAAGTAGGTTTTTCTATTTTTTTCTTCCAAAATTGACATATAATAATGTTAATACAATCTCTCAACTGGAGCATGATTTCTTAAGGGCAATTCTCTGAGATGATCACCTCAGGGCAATTAAAAGCTTTTTTCCAGATGATACAGAAAGTCAGGGGCAGTGCTAAGCTTTGCTTCTGGGTATTTTGTCCAAAAGACAAGGGTCTGTGTCAATAATGTTAATGCTTTTGATTAATAGTACCCTTTTCTTCAAGGTATGTATTTTACTTCTCTTAAAACCAAAACGTTTAATAGCTTAGCAGTTTTAGGTATTTTTGGACCTTGTGCTTAAAATATTTCCTTTATTTTAGGGGAATGTTTCTAAACTTTATTAACTAAGCTGACAGAAAATCTTCGTTACAACTAAGCGGATAGAAATAGCTTAGGATACATAAGAATAAATCAAAATAGGATAGAAATAGCAGAGAAACAAGAAACCACACACTAAAAAGGAAACAATTCTACTTAAATCAACTTATCCAAAGTTACTTTTTTTCCCTTGGACCAAATATTGGGCTATTCACCAAAAGCTAACCCTTCAGAGCTATGTTAGCTAAACTTATATTTGGCGTATTCAAAAGATTGATCTTAACCAAGTAAAAGGATAGGAGGGAGAGGCTAAATAGAGATTTAGATCTGACTAATTTTATTTTTTTAATTTTATTGGGGTATTGTTGATTTACATGTTGTATTAATTTCAGGCTTACAACCAAGGATATCAGCTATACATAAACATATAGCCATTCTTTTTTTCCATATATGGGGCACTGCAGTAGGTCCTTGTTAGTTATCAATTTTATACATAGTAATGTATATATGTTAAGTATAGAACTACAATATGACCAGCAATCATACTCCTGAGCATATATCTGGAGAAAACTATAATTCAAAAAGATACACGCATCTCAGTGTTCATAGCAGCGCAATTTACAATAGCCAAGACATGAAAACAACCTAAATGTCCATTGACAAAGGGATGGGTAAAGAAGATATGGTATACATATACAATGGAATATTACTTCACCATAAAAAAGAATGAAATAGTGAAATTTTCAGCAACACGTACGAACCTAGAGATTATCATACTAAGTGAAGTAAGCCTGCTAGAGAAAGAAAAGTATCATATGATATCACTTATATGTGTAATCTATAAAAATGATACAAAATAACTTATTTTAAAACAGAAACAAACTCACAGATTTCAAATCAAACTAATGGTTACCAAAGGGGAAACTGTGGAGGGGGAGCGATATATTGGGATAATCTGGTTAATTTTAGAACAAAAGGAATGGATTTTGATAAATTAAAAAAGCCAAAACATATTCATAATAGAATCTCTTTGAAGGTGCAGTAATCCACCCTGGGTAGATATTTCTCCATGTCTTAATGGTATAACAGAATTGCCACGTTGCAGAGAATTCCACTGTGAAAGTGGTGCCTTTATTTTTACTTTTATAGAAAAGACTGTCAATTTTAGTCACACCTGCATCCATCCACAACCACTTTCACAGAGTCTGAACAAAGTGATAAATAATTTTTCATGGAACATTCTTCCTCTCTTCTTCTATCATGTTATAATTTTCAGTAAAATAATGAAATATATTGTATTAAAATGTAAGAAAAATGCAAATTTCTAGTGTACACCTTAGTATTCCTCTTATAAGATAATTTTTCTTATTTTCATCTCTTTCTGTAAGGAAGAGCTTTCCTTACTTACAAACTCTGATATCCACTTTGTCTTTTTAAATACCATTTTTGGGTCATATTCTCATGATAACTATGTATTTCTTGAGGGCTCCTGGCAGTTTCACAGCTTCACTGTATATTTGGCAAAGCAAAATCTCCTGAACAAAGTCAGACTACATACATGGGAGATGATCATTTATTTAAAAACCGATTATATAACCTTAATGGACCTATATATGTATGTAAATATACATACACCTATATAAATAATTTTGTATGAGTTAGCTAGTGTGCTAGATAGATTGATAACAATTTCTCTCTATTGAGTTTCATATTGAAAAGAAAGCTGCAACAGCACTAGACTTTCTCCTGAGTATCTCGATCATCTGGAGTTTGAGTAGCCTTTTGTAAGGTTGCAGCCTGTGAGGCAGTAAGAACCTTAAGTTCAGTTGGTTCTGGATTTTAGACTGCATCCGGGATATCCGGGACTTGCTCTCTTTTAATATGTGATGTGTGTATAATAATTCCTTCTAGCTTTGATGAACAGTTGACTTACGGACTCGCCTGGTAATGGCTGCGCTAAAATCGATAGTCACTACTACCTGCATAGTTTTACTTTTCTCTGAAGAGCAATCCTTGGCAAACTGTAATCAAACACTCTAAATCATGTTCTTAGCTCAGAGAATGCACAAAAATCTGACCATGAATCTCTTCTGTACTCATCTCCTTCTGCTGAGTTTCCCCGTGTACTCTGCCCTACAGAATTGGCCTCCTACCTTCTTTGACCAGGACATACACTTACCCTCCAGATTCTTCCAGGCCAGACTCTACATTCTTCCCCCAGCACTTTTGCTTGTACTCTGTGCTGGCATACCTGTCCTCTCCTCTTAGTAATGAAAATATGTTATGACTTCAAGTTCCTACCCAAGTTGAATTTTACTTTTTGTTTTATTTTATTTTATTAGGGAGTTCTAACTATCTTAGCTAACGAGCAATCTGTTAATAAAACAGATGTTTCATGCACTCAAAGTCCTCTGCCGACCTGGTAACTCTCCAAAGCCGAAATTTTTCACAGGACAACTCAGTAATACAGGCTGTTTGATATCTTCAATTAATATTTTAACACGGGACTTCCTACACTTTCGAGTAGAAGAAAAGAGCCTAGAGAATTTGGGTGAGTATTAAATGTTTAAATCCTGACATAAATGACATCACTTCTGCTAATAGCTTGGTGACCAGAACTAGTTGTATAAGTTGCACTCCTAACTCCACACCTCATGTGCCCGGAAACTGTGCAGGAAATCTGTTAAGTATAACACTACTGTAAAAATGTAATAATAGGATTATTATTGATGAACAGAGTTCTCAAGATGGATGATGGCGATGGCTGCATACAACAAGAATGTGCTGAATACTAATAGACTTTAAACTTGAAAGTGGTTAAAATGTAAATTTTATGTTGTATGAATTGTACCACCACCTATGGCACATGGAAGTTCCCAGGCCAGGGGTCCAATCAGAGCCACAGCTGCAGGCCTATACCACAGCCACAGCAACACCAGCTCTGAGTCACAACTGTGACCCATGCCACAACTTGTGGCAAGGCTGGATTTTTAACTCACTGATTGAGGCCAGGGGTCAAATCTGCCTCCTCATGGAGACTGAGTCAGGTTCTTAACCTATTGAGCCACCATGGGAATTCCTCCCCTCCCACTTTTACCTACTGAATGCTTAGCTCTTTTTTTTTTTTACCATCCAATCAACCTATAAATAATTTAAGTTGTTATCAAAGTATTCTTTTGAGACAAAAAAAATTATTAGCAAGACATTCTTTTATTTACTCTCCAAAACTAGACCTGTGGTCAACCCCATAATCAGTTAATTCTTTCTCCAAATTTGTACATATCAAAATTTGTTGTAATTTTTGTCTATAAAAATACAATGAGGAATTATTTTATGTCTGACATAATGGTAGGCAAAAAGATATAAAGAAGAGGGAGATATATAAGACTTTTTTTTAAAGGAAATTGTTCCCAGAGTCTAGTGTGTTAGGAGAGACCAAATTATCATTGGCTGAGAGAACACTCTCACTTCTCAGAGAGCCTAGAAATGAGCTGGTCAGTCTGCAGTGGATATCAGCCCTGAAATGCCACCTCTCCAACACGGCTGTTCTCTTCAATCAGTAAGGTCATCTTGCCAATGAGGTAATATGCTCGACCATGTGTATCCAGGCCTTCTAATTGAAATTTCTACAATAATGTTTGGGTGACCCTGCTGCTTTTCAACTTCCTGTTTAATTTGTGAAATAGTCTGGAAATGAGGCTCACTCTACTAGATTATTCCACTTTTAGAGGGAGGATGAGGGCTCTGTAGACCATGAACATTTTTCCTGTTTGCAAATTTCCCCTGCAATCTTGCTTTATTTTTGTAAAGTGCAATTGCAGGGCTTGCTTATACTGTGGGTGTGCTGCATGTCTTTCAATTCCACATACCAAATTTCAGTTTTCAAGCACTTAACCATTGTTGCATAGCACTTAACCTTTGGTACATATTTGCAAACCTGATACCTAAGGTATATTTGATTTATACATTCATTTATACTGAATGACAAACCCAGCTCTTCTATCCTGGCCTTTTGAGTTCAACATGTTTTCTCCCTTGGATTCTGTATTACCTAAAAAACGAAGGACACAGCAAAGTGGGATTTTATCTTGAACAATTGCATTAGAGTTAATTTCATCCCAGTATCACTTTATTGCCCCTTTGTCATCCAAACACACTCTTTTCTTCAAAGTAATGTAAGTGACACATTTCAATAACTTGTAAAGCATCTTCAAATGAATACTTCCTATGGTAATATCATTAGAAGATGATCTTGGAATTAGTAGTATATAAGCAATTCTAAGTTTTCAAAATCAAATGCCAAAATGAATTAATTTTACAAAGTTCTCCTCCTAGATTTGTGTTAAAAAAGAGGTTTTCCCTCAGATTCTGAGGATATTATTATCTTTATAAAACTCACTACAGTATAGGTTGCACAAAATAAAAACATTTTTAAATAAGGCTGAATAACTACATAGCAAATTTCTACCAGGTATTATTTGACACACTGTAAACCCCTGAAACATCAGATATAATAAAGGTGACAACTGACCTTTGGTTATAATACCAGAAATGTGATACTGTAAGATGTCCATGCTCATTTTCTTCTGTTGACGTCACTGGAGAAGAGCTTGTTTTGAATATTTACTAGGAAAGAGCCCTAACTTTGTCCTAGATCTGATAACAAAGTATAGCATTTCTGTACTTCCATGTATTCATTTGCATAATCCACTAGTTATATGGAAGAACTCCAAAATCTCTTAATTACATGACATTTATCACTATCCTTTATGTAGGAAGTATGACCTAAATTTACCCCTTATCATACCCTAAAGAATTTTGATGTGTCTTTTACTTGAAAATTGAAATAAGATAATCACAAGCCAGACTCAGTATGTCTTTAAATACGATGAAAATCCCCTTCTCTTTTGCCACCCCCACGGCATGTGGAAGTTCCCAGACCAGGGATCAAACCCATGCCGCAGCAGTGACATAAGCAGCTACAGTGACAACACTGGATCCTTAACCCACTGAGCCACAAGAGAACACAAAAACTTCCCCTCTCTTGCGTGAAGGATAATACAGTGTCACATTTACCTGGATGTCCAGTTCCCTTGAGATAATCAATGTAATGCTCTAACTTCAACCTGGCACATAAAGCATGTACAAAATTGAACTCCAGGTCTTTCTCATTGGTTAAAAAAACAAAAAACAACAACAAAAAAACCTCTTCTCTCTCTTTTCTACTTCATCTCTCATCTAATGTTTCTTAATAATCTCAGTCAAAAATCTGTATTTAACCCCAAATTCTCTTTTTTCTCTCTAGTTATTCACCAACTCCATGCCACCTCCTTTATCCCTTTCATGTTATTCTTACCATCCTTTTTACTGACTCTCTACAGAATTTAAGCATCTATGACCAGAGCTGATACAAAATCACTCGTTCAGTCCTTTCTCCCAATCAGTTCTCGAGCAATCCATGTTCAACATTTCTGCCAAAACCTGATCAAGTTAGTCATGCTTGAGGTACTCAGTGGCTTTCTGTTGTGGAGAGGTTCTCTGATAATCACCGTGTTCCCAACACATAGGAATGAGCCTGGCACAGTAAACAACAGAAAAATAAATTATTTGGACTGAAATAATTTTGTCCAGGTATCTATAATTAAAACAACAAAGAGCCCCCTTATTCATTCTTATTTGTCTGTCCATTCAATGATAGTCTACTGAGTTCCTCCATGGCACTGGGCACTGTTCTTGGTGATGGGTGAAGAAGTTGTGCATTAGCAACTGTGACACACAAAGGAATACTAAATTTCAATGTGACAGAGATTAAGTGTTTTGACAACTCAGATGGGGGAAAGAGGGATGAGCTTAACAAAGCGATGGGTGCAAATCAGTGACAACTGCAATGGAAGATGAGGCATTCAAATTAGAACCTTGAATTGGAAAGTTTTTGATTGTTTTAACAATTTTCAGGTGGATTCTGTAGATAGTTTAAACTCCTCTGTCCACCGCCACAATCACAGATTTTCTTTTTTTTTTCTCTTCTTCCTTTTCTTTCCCAATATTCAGAATATCTTTACCACTGAGGGTAGCATATTTAACTAAAACTGTTAAGAGTTACATTAGTTTATATATAAGGAGTCTGGGTACAAGATGTGCTGAGATTTAGGCCATGGCACGGTATCATCTCCAGGAGCTCTGGGGCTTCTTATGTTGGTTATCCTTCGTGTTTCAGCAATTTCTTCTCTCAGAGGACCACATCCGATGTAGAAGATCAAGCTTCACTCAAATATAATCACATACACTTAAGAAGAAGTGGAGCTTTGCCTTCACGTGTCACTTTACAGGAAGGAAGATTTTCTAGGAGCCCTCAATACTTCCTCTCAGTTCCCAGTGGCCAACACTGGGCATAAGCAATCATTCTAGCTTCAAGAGGGGATGACAGAGAAGCAAGGTTCTGATGTTTTCAATACTTTTATCCTGGAAGACAGGCTCTGTCAGCAAGTAAAAACAGGATAAGTTTGACCTTATAGTAGGTCACCAGCGACACCTTCTCTGTTGCTTCCTTCCTCTGCCTTCTCTTTACACATGGTATTCATCCTTTCTCTGAACTGCTTTAACTACTGTTGCCTGTTTCAATCATTTCATAGTTAGACAACAAGCCTTATTGTTAGATACTCTTTTGTGAGTATGTCTGAATTTGTTTCTCAAAACTGCCATAACAAAGTATCATATCTGGGTGGCTTAAACTACATAAACGGGTTTTCTCACGTTTTTGGAGGCTAGAAGTCTGAGATGGAGGTGTTCATGAGGCCTTGAACTCTCCCTGAAGGGAAGGATTTGTTCCAGGTTTCCCTCCTAACTTCTGACATTTCCTTGACTTGTTGCGACACAATTCCAGCCTTCGTAAAGTGGTCTGTGTGTGTCTTCCCGTGTTAACATTTCCCTTTCTGTAAGGATAGAATCATGTTAGTTTAAAGCCCATTCTAATGACCTCATCCTAAACACCTGCAAAGATGCTATTTTCCAAAAAAGTCACATTGATAGATACTGGGTACTAGAACTCTAAAATCTTTTTTTTTTTTTTCTGAGGAGGGGAACATTTTAACACATAGCAATGTCTAACTAGCCTACCATGAAAGTAAACAACTTCAGCCCAAGAACTTTTTTTCATGTGTTTTGCAGAGAGCATGGGGCAGTATGTTTTTAACAAAATAATCTCTTAATAAATATTCTGATTTAACATGATGCAAAACTTCCTTTTCTGACTCAGCATTACCCTATGTAAAGTCCAATAAAAATTAGTACTGCAGCAGATTTTAATAAATCTTGAATGGAGAGGAAAATATCCCAAGATTAGAGGGCATTTAGCAATAAAATTGTAATCCAATGGGTTAAAATTTATTACATGAGTTATTTCACCTCTGGAAAATTTCAATGACTTTAGCATGCCATTTGGATCTTCTGAAGGCTGCTGATTTCCCAAACATATTTCCCAAACATATGGGTCATTCTTGTTTCTTCCATGCAGAATACCTGTTAATCTCTTGATGAACAATATAATCCTATAAACACTATTTGGAAATCTGCTCTAAGTTCGTTAAGAATTGTCTAAGTATCACAACTAATGAAACTAATAGATCTTAACTTTAATAGCTCCCAATTTATACATTAAATCACGTCTAATCCATTTTCTCCTTTTTTTTTTTTTTTAGGGGTGTACCTGCAGCATATGGAATTTCCCAGGCTAGCAGCTGAACAGGAGATACAGCTGCCAGCCTATGCCATAGCCACAGCAATGCCGGATACTTAACCCACTGAGCGAGGCCAGGGATTGAACCAGCATCCTCATGGATACTAGTCAGGTTCTTATACTGCTGAACCTCAATGGGAACTCCAGCCTATTTTCAATGGAAATATCTTTTGGTTTTATAATATCTGAAATCTTTTTTATGAACCTCAAAGTTTAGCTGTTTGGCACCATAATATTAAAAGCATCCATAGGAAGTGTGAAGTTTTATAAAAAAAAAAAAAAGACCTAGTCAACCTTATTATTATTTAAATATTATATTTAGACATTTGGATTATTCAAACCTTTTCCTTTTGAAATACTCAGTAATTTGTTGTATGATTTCTGCAACCGATTGTTTTCAGATTTGATCACATTTAACTGTGACCTTATAGGAATACACTAAAAAAGAGCCTGCAGGGAGGTCACATTGTAGGTTAAGAACCTGACATATTGTCCATGAGGATGTGGGTTCAATGCCTGGCCTTGCTCAGCAGGTTAAGAACCCGGTGTCGCCCTGAGCTGTGGTGTAGGTCACAGACCTGTCTTGGATCTGGCATAGCTGAGGCTGTGGTGTAGGCCAGCAGCTATAGCTCCGATTTGACCCCTAGCCTGAAGCTCCTATGCTGTGCTACAGCCCTAAAAAGAAAAAAGATGAAAAAAAGAAAGAAAGAAAATACAACTGTATGTATGGAAAACTCAACATTTTATTCTCCCAGATCTTTGCTCCACAACATAAGTGCCTAAGCCAGAAGGTTTTTCTAAAAGTTTAGCCTTTCTTCCTAAACAAAGGATTTAAGAACTTAAGTGGTTTTTTAAGCAGAAATGATTTATTGTCATTGCCTGAAACACATCTGTCAAAGAGCTGTTTGCTGACCATACAATAGCAAAATAAAAGCCTATTCTGAGGCATAACTAGATCTGGTGCTACTTATAGGGGCCAAAGCTCCATTTCAAAACAGCAAGATTGGAGTTGGCAGGGTCTGCTCTGGCCACCTGGGTTGATGTTTGGAAACGAGGATGGAAATGCTGCTGCCCTTAGCTTGGCTTCAGGCAAAAATTCTGTACTCCAATCAGTACCAACCAGACATGTCCAGATTTGGCTGCAAGCTGACAATTCTTGGTTAAGAAGAGTAGGCTGTATATTAAATTACATCAATTTCTGAAGCTACGTCCCATAAAAATTTCAAAAAAATCAGTGATACTGTATTTTAATTTCAAGATTTGAAGAAATTAGGCATAACGAAAAAATCAGGAGGTATCATTTGGTGGCTAGAAAGTCATGGGTTTGGACAACGGAAATGAGGCCTAAACTTCACCTGAAATAACACCTAGGAAATATTAGGCTTGTCCTCTGGTGATCAAGAGGTCCACCTCCCTTATCTACTCCGAGAGGGATATATCTGGTTTCTGGAACCAACATACAAATGACGGTAATTTTTTGTCTCATTGATTGTCATCCTTTTTCCTAAATTTGATGAAGCCTGTTGGTCCAAGATATAACACAAGGAGTTCCTGTTGTGACTCAGTGCGTTAAGGACCCAGTGTTTTCTCTTTGAGGATGCGGGTTTGATCTCCGGCTTTGCTCAGTGTGTTAAAGATCCAGCATTCCCATAAGCTGCAGCAAAGGTCACAGATGGGGCTCAGATTTGGTGTTGCTATGGCTGTGGTGTGGGCCCCATCTGCAGCTCTGATTCTACCCCTAGCTTGAGAACTTCCATGTGCCAGAGGTATGGCCGTAAAAATACGAAATTAAAAAATAAAATACACACAAGATTCTGCAATTCCACAGAATTATCTTTTTATATTTTTTTCAAGTTGGATGCAAATGGGAAATTAATCTAGGAGTAGAATTGCTTCTTAGAGACTGCATTTGGAAGATTGTCCCTTGCTCGAGCAGCCAGGTCTTTTAATGAGCTTTTTTCGATTAGAATTAAAACAACACTGTCAACACCATCTGAATGAAGTTCTCTTGTCTTCTTCCCAATGCAATTTGAAGTAATGGACATGCGTTTATTTCTGTTTTCTTGCTGGAACCCATTTGGGGGATGCTATAACCTTCTAACTATCTTTGCTGACCTAGAACTCCCCAGGATCTGGCTAACCTGTGGATGGGTACTCATTTCCCTCTCCAAAATGAATAGCCCTCACTACATGGTGGTAAAAATAACAACAATGGGGGGTTTGTAGGTGCCTTCCTATCCCCTCCACCTTTCAATGAGGAGTTAGAAATGAAGCTTTCTTTGGATTTGCTCTTAGGTGTTGAATCTGTATTACATGTATAAGCACAAGGACACAGTAGTTCAAAAACCAATGAACCAACAAACCAATAATTATTTGTTTTCTCTGAAAAGTGAAGACACTGTTTATTAGCTAGATATAGATAAGCCCAAGCAGTATCTATTCTCATGTTAAATGAGTCTATCTTCTGTTTTTATTTATTTTTTTATATTTTTTTGTCTTTTGTCCTTTTACAGCTGCACCCGTGGCATATGGAGGTACCTAGGTTAGGGGTCTAATCGGAGCTATAGCTGCCGGCCTACACCACAGCCACAGCCAAAGCAACACGGGATCCGATCTGCATCTGCAACCTACACCACAACTCACAGCAATGCCAGATCCTTAACCCACTGAGCGAGGCCAGGGATCGAACCCGCAACCTCATGGTTCCTAGTTGGATTCATTTCTGCTGTGCCACGACGGAACCTCCTATCTTCTGTTTTTAAAATAGAAGCCTACAGTATTCCCCTGTTTGTGAACCTGGGCAGAGATTTTGGATTTGAGGACTGCTGCCTCAATAATTTATCAGCCTTGATATTAGGACTTTCATTTGTCATATTTCAAATTCTAACTGTTCATAAAAAGATGATAATAGCCAAAGACATCCTTTGAAACTCCACTGTTTAGGGCCAGCTATTTTACCCTTCTCTTCACATTTGATTCTTATTCGTTGCTCTCCCTAACCTGCCACTGGCTTCCATGCTCTTATGCTGGTTGGAGTGTCTAGGAAAATGTTCTCCACTAGCTAGTTGAGTCTTTCTTTGGAATTCACAGATTTTATTGTTACGTCTATTAAGAAACCCAGCCATGGACAAGTCAGAATGGGGTGGCCTGTATGTTGGGTTTGTAGCTATTAAAGTTTTCTTAGAAATCTTACTAGATAAGAGACTGTTTAGGCATATATTGGGCCCAGAATGTCATTTACACAATTACTGTCTTTTCTGACACCATGTTTCACTGGAAATATGGAGCCAATAAAACTTATTTGAAACACGAACAAAATATATATCGTGAATTTTTAAATATTAAAATTATAATAGTCACCGTATGAATTAGAACAGAGGTTCAGTTATAACTATGCTTTCCTCCATGTTAGAAGAGAGGATGTATGTACGAACTGAATTTATTCTAGAAATATCAAGGCTATATTATGCTTTATTTGGGGAAAGAGACCGAACTCAATTTCACTGAAGCAAAAGATAGGAGACTTTTTTAAGTTCTGAGGTGAGTGTAAAAATACTGGAGGGCTTCAGCTGGGAGACTGGACAATGTGACTGGGCCATCAGTGGTTGGTAATAGTTGCTTAACTATATGAGGCTGTTCCACACCTGCAGAGACTTGGGAGGTAGGGAATTGCCATCCTTTTTGATTGCGTTTCAAAGGGATAGCTCCCCTGTCTTTGAGAAAGACGTATCTGGACCTTAAAACTGCCAAGAGGCTTTTAAGAATATTTATATCCCTGAGGAGCAGAGACTCTAATTTGCAATTAAACACAGTCAAAGTAGATGTTCTAAGGAAAAGGAATAAAATGTGGTTAGGAAGAAACCTGTCTAAAATTTTAGTCAAGCTGAAGGGGTCATCAAGGTTATTTTAGTCATCATCACACGGATGAAAATCATGCAACCAGGATAATTATCATCATGACAAATTACCTAAGCATGACCATACCATCCAACCCAAACGTTAAGAGCCAATAAATTCCTTCACTTCGTAAATGCAGAACAAATAATTTGACCCCTCGATTCAACATTTCAGCATGCCAAATTGGAATCTTTTTATTAGGATTACTAATGTTGTATCAAGAGGGAAGTGCTTGTCTTTCATAAACATTTATTTTTGCCTTTCTCTTAAGCATTTAAGGTGATAGACTATTTCATGTTTTCCTATTTTGCAGTATTCAAAATACTTTTAAAAAATGCCACGACAGCAGATTTTAGAGAACAGAGAGTATTTGAGTCAAATGTCCATGGAAAGAGATCAGAGTGGAAGTCAAAGAATTATCTCAATAAACCATCTCTCACTTGGCCAGAGCTTTCAGAGCTTCAGAAATAGCAGTTATACACTGTTAAATAATAAAAACTGCTTCACACAACAGCAACCTGGGAATCTGGCCAGGCAGCTGCATGGAGACACTCCGGCCAGGATTAACTGTGCACATGGCTGAGTAAACCATTCAGAGCTACAATTACATGTAGTCCTATGGAAAGCACTTTAAGTGACTGATTTCGAGACAGCAAGTCAGTCTTTGTCAAAATAGTGGCCTAGATCAGAGCATTCCAGAGGAGAAAATGCCTCCTTCAGTGAGTTCTTTGTTTTTGATACATTTTAGGCAACTGCCCTTCCTTGAAGCACTTTTTCAAATGAATATTCCTAAGCATGTTTGCTTATTTAGTCTTGGAGATCTTTGTCAATGCTCCCTCTGTCCTTTTCTCCTTTTCAGGTCTGTCAGCTAGTTTCACTCAGTTTGCCTCTCTAATACCTTTCACAAGGTAGGAGAAAAAAATCATTATGCATTTCCCATCAGCAGACAGATTGCATTTTGTTGCACTTGTCCCTTGTATTCCCAGGGATATTCTAAACGTAATGAGGTCTCTCCATTCCGATACATACCACCAATCATTTCGGATGTTTCAGGTAAGGCTTTGAACGCTTTTCTGACAAATATTTACCGCATTGCGCGTGGTGCAGTGAAAATGCATTCAAATTTCCCCAGTTGTATATAAAGTACAATCTAATTTTTAGGATTAAAAAAAAGAAAATCTCTTACACTTCATTTCTGTTAATCAGCAGAAAAATTAATTCACAGATAAATGATTAAAATTAAATTTATTAATCTACATTTGTATTTTTCAAAGAAATAAAAACATTATCTAGCTCACAGGTGTATTTTGAATATCAAATGTGCTTATAATACATGTGTCTGTATATGTATGTTTGTGTATGAATATATATGCGGGTGTGTTGTGTGTATGTATGTGTGCATACACATATAAATTGCTTAGCCCAGTATTAGGGTCACGCTAAGTATTTCATGCTAAGTATATTGTAGGTATAATGATTATTTTCATTTTGTAATTATTGTGGAAATGTGGTAGTAGTTCACTGGAATTTCAACATGACCCAAGACGGGTTTTTTGTTTGTTTATTTGTTTATTTGTTTTTTGCTTTTTAGGGCTGCACCTGTGGCATATGGAAGTTCCCAGGCTAGGGGCAGAATCAGAGCTTCAGTTGCCAGCCTGTGCCACAGCCACGGCAATGCCAGATTCAAGTCGCATCTGCGACCATCACAGTTCATGGAAACACTAGATCCCTAACCCACTGAGCAAGGCCAGGGATCAAACCTGCATCCTCATGGGTACTGGTTGGGTTTGTTACCACTGAGCCATGGCGGAAACTCCAAGGACTTTTTTTTTTTTTCCCACACCCACGTCATGCAGAAGATCCTAGGCCAGGGATCAAACCTGTGCCACAACTGTAACCAGAGCTACAACAGTGAGAATACCATAACCTTAACTTGCTGAGCCATAAGGGAACTCCTAGGACGTTATTTTAAAATAATAATTAAAAAAAATTCAAAACAGAATTTTGAAAAATAAAAGAGTAGTTCAAAAATGTCAAGGATGGCATACCAGGCAGATAGACTGGAAGGTGAAAAAAGAAAAAGACAATGTAGATGTACAAAATGATGAGGCCTCTGCTTTGGACAAGTCATGCATTTGGCGAGGCAGAGTAGATGGAAACGTGTATGAGATGTTTGCTATGTAAATTTATGGAAGGGCTTTGAATCCAGGCTATGTTAGTCATTTTTGTGCTGAACAGTGAAATGCTAAATTCTTTTCTATTAAAATAGGACACATAATGCAGCTGCCTATTGGAACAAATCAAGTACTATTTCTCTCTGGTTAGATTGATGTTTACAAAGAAAATAGATACAATGAATAAGATGTGGATTGGGCATCAGCTCTTCAAGAAGACTCTCAAAGAATAGCTTACCATATTTAAATAGATTGGAAACTACGTTCCTGTCCCAAAGCCTAAGTAAGGATATCTTATTAACTCTCTGGAATCAACATTTTAGCTTTTAAGGATGAAGAAATCCAGATCATAATGCAGTCTAAATATACTTACCAGTCAGCTGCACAGAGACCCAAGCATTGCACATCCGTGTTTTAGCAGGCAGATCCCACAGTCTCGTCTCTATGCTATGACCCTGTCTTCCAGGAAATATGGTTTAATGGAGGTGAAGGTTTTATTTCACCTAATTGCCAAGTTATTCCTCTCCTAGGATGCAGTGAAAAGAGTACAGAAGAATCTCGATTTTATAAGAAAAAAGTAACTCCCACTAAGATGGTGAGATTAATTTTTTTCCAATCATTATGAGGCATATACATTAAATGTTGTTGGGGAAGTTCCAGCCCATGGATGCATAACGTGGAAAATAAGAATAGGAAAAAAGTGAAATTATTTTACATAAAGTGATTTAGTAAAGTGTTTGGAATGACTGGCCACAACAAAGTTGTATTAAAAAGTGTAGCTCTATGCCAGAAATCACAAGATGGAAAATTAAATTTAATGAAATATTATTCCCCATTGCAATAAGACCTAAAAGGATATGCAAAAATATCTAAAATGTAATCTCTGTGAAAAACAGGCAGAATTTTTTTTCTTTTTTTTTTTTTTGCTTTTAGGGACGTACCATATATGGAGATTCCCAGGCTAGGGGCTGAATCGGAGCCACAGCCACTGGTCTACACCACAGCCACAGCAACGTGGGATCCAAGCCAAGTCTGTAACCTACACCACAGCTCATGGCAAGGCCTGTTCCTTAACCCACTGAGCGAAGCCAGGGATGGAACACACATCCTCATTGTTCCTAGTCAGATTCGTTAAGCACTGAGCCATGAAGAGAACTCCTAGGCAGAATTTTTTATTGAGAGACAATATGTATGTTTGACTAAAAGGACATACTGCTGGTGTATACTTGAATGGATTGATTAAAGAGTTTAAATACAGAATTTATTCAAATGTATCCTTTTGAGGGTGTGTGATTAATAAATTATAATAATTCAAATACATTTCATTCCAAAATAGGACAAAATAAAGTATTTTTTATTTGGAAGAACTATCCAGAGAGTATATATAGGACACTTTAACACTGAGAACCCCATAGGAAACATATTCCAGATTTGAAGGTCAGGTTGAACAGAATTAATAAAGGGGCTGTTCAAGAGTTATGAGCAGGTACAGGTGGGGGAGAGAAGGATGGACTAGGGGTTTGGGACTGGCATATGCACACTGTGGTATATGAGATGACTGGACAATGGGGACCTGCTGCATACCCAGTATTCTGTGATAATCTATATGGGAATATAATCTGAAAAAAGAATGGGTATATATGTATATGTATATATATGTGTGTGTGTGTATATATGTATATATACACACACATACACACATAATTGAATACATGTTATATATATATATAAATGAATTGCTAAAATTGTGTTCTTATAATTACGTAACCACAGTGAGTTGAAGGTGGAAGGCAGCTAAAGCAATATCTAGATTTTACTGATGTATAAAATGAACCTCAGAAATATAAAAGGATGTGTCCTAGGTCATAACCCTAATCATTTTGGGATGGATTAGAATATTCAATTTTCCACTAAGGCACCATTCCAACATTTGTCAATTCTTCATGAACAGACTTTGTTGAGTAGGCAGGAGCTTGTTTTTTTTGTGAACGCAACACTACTTATTTAAGTTTAGGGTCAATGCCAGGTCACACAAGACAGAGAAGGACCTGGGTCACTGGACCCTGGAGAGGGAGCTCATTACCTGGCAAGAAGGATGTCCATCTGAGAGGACATACCCTGTGGAATGGAGCCTCTGTCAGACGTTGAGAGGAGGGCTGGGGATGGGACACCTACCTGATCTCTTTCTCCTGCACAACTGGCTTCTGCTGCTGCCACACATTGTCCAAATCCAACGAGTAGCCATGGGGCAGGAGTGAGTGGGTCAGGCCAAAAACATGGATGGGTGGACCAAAAAAAAAAAATGGAGTTCCCATCATGGCTTAGCAGTAATGAACCTGACTAGGATCCATGAGGATACTGGTTCAATTCCTGGCCTTACTCAGTGGATTAAGGATCCAGGTTTGCAATGAGCTGTGGTGTAAGTTGCTGATGCGGCTTGGATCTGGTGCTACTGTGGCTGTGGCGCAGGCTGGCAGCTGTAGCTCCAACTGGGCCCCTAGCCTGGGAACTTCCATATGCTGCAGAAATGGACTTAAAAAGCAACAAAACAAAACAAAACAGGGGTTTCCATGTGGCTTAGCAGGTTAAGTATTTGGTGTTGTCATTGCTGTGGCATGGGTTCAATTCCTGACCCAGGAACCACGGGTGAGGCCAAAGGAAAAAAGACTCATATATCCATTACAGATCCAATAGATATTTCTAAATGTAATAAAATAATGATTAACCCTGATATGTAAGTAATACATTTATTGAAATAGTGATATGTCTACGTATTCTGAGACAAGTAGAAAATGCAGCAGGACAGAATGTATAGAAATACACATTTACAGATTAGTCTAAGTTACATTATACTATGGAAAAAAGGGCACCAAAATCCCAGTGGCTTACAATGACAAAGGCATATTTTCTGCTCTCATCACATGCCCACTGCAGGTCAGATATGGCTTTGCTGCATGTTGCCTTTGCTCTAGCCCCAGGGTAACGGAACAAGATCAATCTTGAATATGACTCTTTTCTTGGCAGTGGAAAAATGGCCACTCATTTGCAGAGGTTGCCCAGAAATCCACTGTTTTATTACTACCGTGAAACCAGGGAGAATTTGTTAGTTGCCCTGTTTGAAATGAGGCCAAATTACATTACTAGAAAAGAAGTAACCACAATGCCAGCTTTCTCTTCATCACCTGGGAGGACAAAGCACAGTGCTAATTCTCGATAGTCTTTAGCCTTGGGACAGGTGAGAAAACATCATTCATATTAGTCTCCTATGAATCATACCCTTTATGAAATAACCAAATATGACTGGTTATTTATTAGTTGAATAGCATTGCTAAGTTTGCGGAGTGCATCGTGCAGTTTAGTTTAGTTTATGTTCTAATTTGCTGGTCTCTTCTCACCTGGCAAAACAAAATAATTCAAAATCAGCAGTAGGAATTAATATGTCTGCTCCTCGCTCCGTGTGTGTGTGTGTGTGTGTGTGTGTGTGTGTCTGTCTGTATGTGTGTATGTGTGTGAATGTGTAGCCGCTAAGTATACTTAAAACTCGCCATGATTTGGGAAGTCTATGACATTTATTCTTAAGTGCCCCTCATAAAACAACAATCAAAACTGTCTCTAACCTCTAGCTCAGTCTTTGCGGCATTATCTAAATTTAGTGAGGCCAGATCTTTCAGGATTTAAATGAGGTCAATCAGTTCGACAAACAATGATTAATTTATAAGAAGGTTATCCAGAAGGTACAGTAAACATAGTGTTAAAATGTAGTAAGAAAGAAAATACAAAAGAATGTGTTCTTTAATTTTTTTTTTTTACACTCTCAATAAAGTGAGCTTACTGCTGAATTTTAAGTCCTCTGACAAGACAAGAGGGTATTTTATTAGGTATGTGTGAACATTTTAATGAAAGTTTAGCTCAACTATGTTGGGACGATTAGAGTGGGGATAAGTTATCTGAGCCCACCAGATTGGCTGCACATCTTTTTGCTTATTGGTGTGTTTATTTCCCACTCTTTAAATAAAACCGGAATGCTATTTTCAGAGAGAAAGTACTTGTATGACGCGATCAGAATCCTGCCTATGACCTCTGATGTCCTCTCTGCTAAGCCAAATGAGCTCCTAAATGTACTTTGAGAGAAACTCCATGTATAATGAAGCTTGATCAGACATTGAGATTCATAAAACTAAATGTGTGTTCTAATGCCTGTTGGGCCAAACTAATTCTCTCGAACATTTTAAAAACTAGTTTTGGGGTCGGTAGGTCCTTGCCCAGAGATTATACACTAACTTAAACAGTGCCCCCCCAAAAAAAGAAAGAAACGCGTTGTTCGACACAGCAACTACATGTGTATGGTAAAAAGAAAAACTGTTCTTTTATTAGCCACAATTTCTCTTCCCTAGATTTTAATACATCCTATCAAGATTTGACTGCATATCTATACAAAATATGTCCACTTTCCAGATGACAATTTTTGCCTAAAGTAATCCAGAAATGTCCCAAATTGTAGTTTCTATGTCAAATAAATCACACCTAATATTTTGTAAGTTTAACTACTAAAACATATTATGAAATATGGCCTGTCACTCTTTTGGCAGAAGCACATGATTGAGCACGTTGTTGAACAGAATGAACAGGTACTGGAACTAATATCAGAAAGCCTATTCATCCTTATGCTTCAGGGGTAAAATAAACCGTTTGGGGATTTCAGGTAGTGGAATGTTGCTTTCATGTTTTGGTAGTTTACTGCATTTGGGGTGATTCAGAGCTTTCTCTGATAATTTTAAGTTAGCTAATGTAAGAGCAATCAGATAGAATTGCTTGCAATGTGTTTGCTGCCTTATTGCTAAATCATGCCAAGTATTAGTGGAAAGAGAGCTGTTCCCTCCATTTGGGCATTACTAAGTTGTAGTTATCATTTGAGTACTGAGTGAAAACATTTAACAATAAATGCAGAGCTGATCTGAATCCTTAATAGCATTTGATTCATATGTAAATTTATGTATAGCTTTTATGATATATATCGTTTAAGTTGGTTGAATTTTGATTAGGAGATTCCAATTAATTTAATAGGCATGTCTTGCTTTTGCATGTGTCATCTTATGTCCTTAAAAAATGTCCTCCCTATCTGCTGCTCCATACATCTGGCCATGTTGATTAATTCTCTAAATTTTATATCAGACATTACTTCTAACAGGAGCTCTTTCCTGGCCATACCCCATACAAAGATTAATGCTCTCTCCTCTGACCTATCTTGATACCAAATGGATGCTTTTATGCTGTGCATATATACATTTTTAAAGCCGGGGCCTCTTCTGTTGTTGGAGAGAATTCCTTTTGGGTCATAGGACAAATATTTCTCTACCTCTGTATGTTCTTTATCAAGTATAGGCTAGTAATGATAGACTTTCCATGCAGTTGAATAAATACCAGGATGGATATATTGGTTCAAAAAGATATGGTGTCTGTAAAACTCAAATTTCCATACCAATATCTTTAAATAAACGCGATGTGTTATTAGTATAAAATCTATTGCATGTGATATGTGAGCTACTAACTCACCCTTCAGTTGCTAAAGAAGGATTATTTGAAGATATACTTCCTTCTAATCTTGAAAAATGAATATAAGCATGTCATACATATGAGAGAGGGATGACATTGGTCACTGCAAGTGCAAGGTTATTGAGCTAAAAGTTGGTCGATTTATTAATATAATGAAGGGAAATTTAGTGTTACATTAATAATGAGAAATGAGAATTTATATGTAGACAAGAGTAGGAATAAAGGTTTTATTCCATGACTTTGGGAAGTGTAAAGTCAAAGAGAGGTATTTATTTAAGCATTTATGACCGTCTGTATGTATGTATTTATTATCTTTTTAAGCAGAAGAGTGATGTGATCTGCCTTTGACTCAGACAATAACACCATCGACTTTGCAGATGGATTGGGATTGGCCTAATCTCATTGATGTGAAAGGCAGTTAAGAAGTTCAAGCACAAGATAAGGACCTATGAATGAGGGGCAGCACAAATGGAAAGGAAAATCAGACTTAAAAATACATGTAAGTTAAAATTGACCAAATACATGCCAATTTATATATGGTTGAGAGACATATTGGTGTTCATCAAGGTATTTTTGTTTGTTTTTTTAAATTTTGCTTTTAACTTCAAGGAATGTTTTGGACTGTAGTATCATAAAGAGATATTAGGTAATACAAGAATTAAGTAAAAAAATAGAATATGATCTATAAGACAGAGATTAATTTCTGCTGTAAAAATATTGTTACTGGACTTGCAGATGGAAATGTCCAATAGGCAAAAAGAAATGAGTTTATTGCACGAGCAGATTATTAGATTAGAATTAAATATTTTTTACTTAATCACCTAGAGATAATAGTTGAGGAACTGAACTATGGTGAGTATGGAGCTAAGAACAAAAAAAAAGATTAAGTTTAGAATCTTGGCACTACTCTTGCTATGCCTGAGGATGTTATTCTTGAAGACTGAAAAGGGAAGAAAGCACTAGCAAAAGTAAACATGCCAGAATAAAAAAGAGGTAAGCAGATTGGTCAAAATATGTTTGGCTGATGGCAGAAAACTTGACACTGAAGATCTGATTATATCTGTACTAGGTTTACAAGAGAGATATGCTGAAATAATCCTCCAAATAAAAAAGGTTTAAAATTTTTCCGTAAGGAATTTTTCCTGTGATATTATCTACTCCCCAAGTAATTGTGCTGAATCATACAGAAGTAAAATAATTCATTCTGTCTTTTCTCCAGGAAAATGTAGGTTTTAGAACTATAGAATCATGTAGATTCTAGCCCCTTCAGTATGTTGCTTAGGTCTGTACCTTAACTTAAATGCTCCAATTTTATTACTCTAACAATGAAAAAAAGGGAATAGAAAAATGCAAACCAAGGAAAATAGAGGAGCACAAAAGTTTTTTTTCTATGAGGTCTATGGCAGCTCTTCAACACCACAAAAGAATATACATATAATATGATAAATTGTCCTATTCTCATCTTGAGTCAACATTAAGAAGAGCTGAATTAAGTAGAATACGGAACTTCTCTTGGATGTCAGCATCAAAGGAGGGCAGTAGCTTTGGAGATGAGGAGGAGAAAGTTATGAGGAGTGATATGCACTCAAAAGCAACCACAGGGAGTTCCCGTCGTGGCGCAGCGGTTAACGAATCCGACTAGGAACCATGAGGTTGCGGGTTCGATCCCTGGCCTTGCTCAGTGGGTTAACGATCCGGCGTTGCCGTGAGCTGTGGTGTAGGTCGCAGACGCGGCTCGGATCCTGCGTTGCTGTGGCTCTGGCGTAGGCTGGCAGCTACAGCTCCGATTAGACCCCTAG